>JAWVWN010001357.1:0-43341 GCA_037367305.1 Phrynocephalus vlangalii
CTCTCACTATTTGCATGTTTTAGACTAATCAATCAAAAAGTCTGGATTTTTGGAAAGGGGGGCCCTTAAGGCCATTGAGTTTTTTCTTTTATGATGCTTTATTGTTTATTTCTATTTTTTTTGGGGTTTTGGGTTTTTTTCCCGACTTTTTAGCATTCCCTTTTTAGGGTATTTTGGGGGGAAAAAAAAGCGAAAGTTTTTACCAAAAATTTTTTTTTTCCCCCCCAAATTTTTGAATTGTTTTTATATTTTTCTTATTTTTTTTTGGGGCCCCGGGTTTTTAATCAGCACACCTGCTCTCTGGAAGTGGTTCCCGGCCCCCTTTTGAAATTTTTGTACGCAAACCAGCACCAAAAAAAAACACCACTGATGAATGGAAGTTACTCCCCAAAAAACAAAAACCTTTTTACTTTTAAAGTCCCGACCCCCCCAAAAAGGGGCCCCCAAAGCTATGTAAATTGGGGGAAAACAGAGCCCTCTGGGAATTTTTCATTCACATCTCCCACCCCCCCTACAACTGACGAGTGCATGGTAATATAGTTATCCCCTTTAGCTCACTCTAGCCTTGGGGGGGTTTTTTAAAGCCCCCTAAGTCCCCCAAAGGGGGCAAGGCCCCCGGGCCAAAAAAATTTTTTCCCATTTTTAGAAATTTAAATGTGACCCCCCCCATTTTTGCGAAAACCCGAGCATTTTTTTGTACCTTTTTTGGGTGTAAAAATTTTTTTACCCGGGGGTAAATAGTGGGGTGGGGGGTCAAATGGGTTCGTTTTTTTTTTTTTTGCGCCCCCCCCCCTTTAAAAGATCTTAATGCCGGGAACAAACCCAAAGGAAAAACCCCCCCTTTTTTTTTCTTTTTTTTTTCTCCCCCCGGGGGAGCCAAAAACCAGGAATGGGGAGGTTTGGGGGGGGGACAGAGGAAGACGACAACCCCAAATCTCTGGTCCGTTTTTTGGGGGCCAGCGGAAAAAGGGGGCTTAAAAAAAGGCCCTTTGTCACGGGGCTTCCAAACCAAATGAGGGGAAAAAAAAGTAAAATTTCCCTTTAACCCTAAAAATTTTAAAAAGGCTTATCTTTAAATATTAATATGCGGATTACACCATGACCCCCCCTTTTACTCTGTCCCCTCATCGGGGTCGGTTAACTGAAGGGGGGGTTTTTTGTAGTCAGATTTCTTTTTTAAACAGCTTTTTAAGGGATGGGAAACTCTTAGGGGGCACCCATAGATAAAAGTTCCAAAACCGCATCAATAAAAACAAAACCCCCTTACAATTTTCAAAAGTAATTTTTTTGGTATTTTAAAAACAAAGAAGAAAAGGAGAGATGGTAAAAACCCCTTAAAACCCATGCAACATTTCCCCCGGGACCAACATGCACTGGGGGACACTTAAAAACCCATTCCCCCAAAAGGGGAATTAAAAACCAGGGGGTTTTTAAAATTTTTAAAAAACCCCAACAGGATTTTTCTGACCCAGTCAAAACAACACCCCCCAGAACAAGATAAATACAAAAAAAACCCTAAATTGTTTTTCCCCCCTTTTTGGGGGGTAAACAAGTGTTTTGAGAAAAAAAATTTTTTAAGGGGCCGGGGCTAGATGTAAACCCTTTTTTCGTGATCACTGTAATACAGAGAATTTCTTTCAGTTTGTTTTATGTTTTATTTTTTTCGGGGGGTAAAATCCCTTTTAAATATCCCCCAAACCCCCCCCCCCCCCCACACAAAGGAGGAATTGCCGGGCCCTGCTCCTTTTTCCCCCCAACTTATGCCCGAATTAATAAATTTTTTTCCCCCCCCTTTTTTGGGGGTTAAAGTAGGGGCCTTTTGACTTATACTTTGGGGTTTACAAAAAACCCAATTTTTACGGGTTTTAAAAAGAGTATAATTTTTTTCCCCCCAAAAAGGGGGGCGGGGTTTTATTTTTTAATTTTTTGATACAAACACGTCCTTTTTTAGCCAAAAAGCCTCCCTCATCAGTCAATCAGAAGACCTAACAACTTTTTCCTTTTTTTAAAGGGGGTCATAAAAATAGGGGTTTAAAAAATGAAAAACCCCGAAAAAAACAAAAACCCCGCGGGGAAAAAAACCTCTTTTCCCCAAAGAAAATAAGGGGTCCACAAAAATTTGTAAAAAATTTTTTTGTACACGTTTAAAAAACCAAGATTTTTTAGTTATTCCCAAACTAATCCCCCTTTGCCATTTCTCGGCATGGGTGGAGGGGGGAAGGGGAACACCACTTTTTTTCTGAATAATTGTAAATCAAAAAGAATGGAATTTCGCCATGTAAAACACAACTGCTTAGTCCTTTCCAAAAGGGGTGCATCTAAAAATGCCCCCCCCGGGGGTTCCCCTATTTTTTTTTTAAGCCCTTTCTTCCCCTTTTGACAAACACAGCAAAAAATGACAATCAAAATTTTCTCAAGTAACCCCTTTAAAACATTTCCCTCCCCCCCCCCCCCCCCTTTTTAAATCGATCTGGAAAAAGCGGGTTTTTTTCTAAAAGAAGGGGTCAGTAGAAAAACAACAATAATAAACGAAATCTGGTTTTTTCTTGTGGATGGATCAAAAATTTAAAAAGCAGCTTTGTATAAACACCCTTTGAGAAAATTTCTATTGGTTTTAGTGTGACGTATTTTTTATGTAAAAAAGAGCCCCCTACAGAACCCAAACAGAAACCCTGTGTCAAAAGGTCCCCACGGGGGCCACCGTTAGGGGGTGGGGCCCCCCAGATCGGGTTTTTGGGGAACAGGGTTTTTGTCCACACTGCTAAAGGGTTTTGAAAAAATTTTTTTTCTCTTCCCCCGGGGGGTTAAAATACAAAACCTTTTCCCTTTTTTTTTCAGATACATTTTAATTCTTTGCGATATAATGTACCCGGCCCTGGGCCCCGGCCTTTGGGCCATCAAATTCTATTTTCAGGACTCAGTTTTTTTTCCCGCTTCTTGGGTGTGCTAACGGGGGGGGGGAAACCCCCAAAAAGGGGTTTAAAAGAAAAATACTAGCCTTATTAAAACACTTGGGGAAAAATCCCAAAATTATTTTAGTCCACATGGAAAAGTTTTTACCCTTTGACAACAAATTTTGAAATTACAGGGGAAATCTTCGAATGGACACAGATTTTAAAAAAGCCCTCGCATGAACTTTCTTTTAAAACCTGGGTTTTTTTGGCTTGTGCCAGGTCCCCTCTGTGTAATAAAAAGCAAAAAAAAAGGGGGAAACCCAACAAAAGGCGGGTTAAACCCCGGGCAAACATGGTTTTCCCCACCCCCAAGAGGGGGGGTTTGAAGAGAAGTTAAACCCCCGATCCTTTCCCCACCAGCTACATTCTTTAAATTCTTTTTTTAAACCCGGGATGGGGGTTCATCATAACGCTGTCAAATCAATTTTAATTTTTCTAAAACAAAAAACAAAGAAAACCCTTTTCTGGAACAGGCCACAGCCCCCTCCAGCATTCGTCTAAAAAATGGCCCCCCTTTGTTTCGGGGTACCCCCCCGCAAGCTTCCGTTTAAAATTTTCCCCCAAAAAAAGGGGGAACCTCCCCCCCGGGGGGTTTTCCCTTTTGGGATCCATAAATAGTCATTTATACCCCTTGTTCTCCTGAACTTGTCCAACCCTTTCCCCTTAAAAGCTGTCAAGGCTGACAGCTACACCACTTTTTTTGGGGAAAGGGATTTTCCCCTAACCATGATCCTCGGGGGAAAAAAATACTTCATCTTATTTTTTTGAGATATACCCCCAAAATTTTTTCAGGGGGTGCCCTCTATTTTTAATTTTTAAAAAGGGGAAAAAATTTTTCCTTACTATTTTGTCCACCCGGGTTATTTTTTTAAACTTAAATTTCGTTTCACCTCTTAGGCCCCTGTTAAAGAGTGAAGGGGGCCCCCCCCCTTGCATCTTAAAATGGAAAGGGAAGGGGTTCCCCCCCCCCAAAATCATTCGGGTTTCCCCCTCCCCATTTTTTTTCCTTTTCCCCATAAAAACCTTCGGGGGTAGGGGGACCAGAGCAAAACCAATACCCAGATGGCGCCTCACCAAGATTTTTAAAAGCCTGCGTAAAAAGTTTTTCCATTTCCCCAAAAAGAGATGGGGGGAAATTGGGGTACGGAAACCAATGTTATTCCAAATTTTTAGACATCCCCAACCCCCAAAGGTTTTTCCCAGTCACTTTAAACCTAGATTAACAAAATCCAAATACAAAAAAAAATTTTTTAATTTGGGGGGGGGGGAAAAAGGGAGTTCTTTTTTTTTTTGAAACAAAATTTTTTTTTTTAAAAAATTTCCCCAATTTTCCCAGGAAGAAAAATTCCTCCCCAAAAAAAGACGTTTAGGGTTTCTGCAAAATTTAAAATTTAAAAAGGAGTAAAAACCAAAAACCCTTTTTTTGGATAAGCAACTTTTTTAAAACATTTTTTTTCTAGTGCAACCACCCCTTGCCAGTGGTTTAATTTTATATAATTTTTAAGACCCCGAAACTAACAACAAATTTGAAAGTAGTAATTTGTTGTTTTAAAAAACCCCTAATGGGCCTAAAATTTATTTTTTCTTCCTTTTTTTTTGCAAAATATATTTTACAGGGGAAAGCCTGCAATCCCCACTGTGAAAGGTCAGGGGGTTTTTTCCCATTCCCCCCCGGGAAGTTTTGTTTTACACAAAGTGACATCTTTTTCTTGGAAAAAAGCAAACCGGTATATAATTACTGCATTTTGCTTTCCCTCACCCCATCGATTTTCTGGGAGAAGTTGCAGCCCATAAAACCCCTTGCCCTTCCCACACTTAACCCCGTTTTACTTTTTAAATTTAACCAAAGAGGTGGGGCAGAAATGAAAAAGAAGGAGGAAAATTTGCCAACAGTGTGACAGGGCTTGCTTGCGATTTAGGTTATTTTTGGGGAAAAGGGCAAGTGTTGTTTATTAGGGATAGATTGATATCTGCAATATAAAGGGAAGGTGTTTTTCTATAATGTTCCTTCCAAGTATTTTTAATTTTTTGCCCAGGGTACTTTAAAATTAATCCCTCTGAAGTCCAAATTTTAAACAAGGAGCATTGGGGAATTAAATATACAGCACCCCCCCCCCCTTATGAAATGGGATCTAAAATTCACTAAATCACTTACCCTTTTTCTTCTTCAAGGCCTTTGTCCTCATAAATGTTGGTGATCAGTAGCCTGAACGGGTTTCCATCTAAAGCGATTCAAACAGAGCACTGTGTTCATTTATGGACCATTGGTTTAAATTTTTTTAAAGCCAGAATGTTCTTCTACACCCGGGAAACCATGCTTCCCCTCCTTTTTTCCCCTTAAAGGGATAATTTGGGCAGCAGATGGTTTTTCTTATTGGGGCATTATGTTCTGAAAATACTGCAATTTTTTTTCTCTTTGCAGTTTTTGAGGATTTTTTAAAAAATTTTATTCAGGTCCTCTAATACAGCCCCCTTAGTGAATTGGCTACCCAAAGGTGTCTTAAAAATTTGTCTGTACATCCACTTTTTGAATGTTTTCCAGCTTCCTGCATAATGTGTCTGTAAGGGCCCAAAGGGTTCAACACCAAGAGAAAAATATTTAAAAAACATGGGAAATATAAGTATTCAAGTTCGAATTGGGGATAGAAAACTCCCATTTTTCAAGATTTTCCTCATTTTCGGGAAAAGAAATGTCTACCTTGTTCAATTCTGAAATGAATTTCACATGAAGGTTTTCCCAAATTTAAATCTTTGACAAAGAAATACCAATTTTTATGGGATGATACTTCCTCAATTACCTCACTGCAGATTTTGAGAAGGTTCGTGAACTTTTTTGTTTTTTACTGAGAACCTTTCCATTTTGCCCTTCTTCATGTTAAGTCCAGTCCCAGGGGCACTGTTTTCTGCATCCCACAGATTCCAATAATCCTTGCAAATCTCCCCAGACTTTTTTGCAAGTAGAACAATGTCATTAGCGTATCTAATGTTATTAAAAAATTCCATTCATTTCACAACTTGGTTTCTTTCCTTCAAGAGCATCCCAGAAAGTTTCATTTTGAGAGCAAGATATTAAAAAGTAGAGTGCAAGAATACAACCATTGATGAACACCTTCATAACTGACACACCCTTCTTCTGATATCTGACCTTCTATCTTGGACCTAGCACGCTGATATCCAATTACAAATTTCTAATCAAATCAATCTGATAATCATGACTGACCAAGAATGAAGTCCCCCAGTTTCTTTAAGAATATATAAAATAAGTTTATAATCATGTTTAACTGAGTCAAATTGCTTTTTAATAATCAATGAAAAACATCAACATAACATCGAGACATTGCTGAACTAGGATTTAAAGAAAAATAATGCTCCCAATTTCCAAATCGATTACTGAATCTAAAATTGGGGTATCACCAATGCTCTCTTCACACTTCAATATATTCTTAAATTGCAGCTTTTAAAAAACAACTTCAGGATTGACTCATCAAACTAAATGTCCAAATATTCATTACCATTTTTTGCACTAGGTTTCTTTAGAAGCAGTGTAAAAGTGGATTTGAGCCAGTCCTGTGGGATGATTCCTCTTCTGTAGATGCTGTTGTATAAAACACCAGAAGGGAAAGTGGATTGTTATTCCTTAAGCAATTTCAAAGCTTCATATACTATTTCCCCAAGCCTGGGGCTTTGTCTCACTTAGATAGTTTAATGCATTTATACCTCTTGCCTCCTGATATCTACACATAATCTGTCTTGACACCATGGTCCAATACATTTCTGTTATCCATAAAGAGATAAGTGTTCTATAATATTCTTCTTGTAGTTTCTTCACCTCAGTGGCTTGTCAAGATTTTACCATTCTTGCCAATAAGAGTTTTAGTTCTTCCTACTGTTGATACCATACCTGCTGCTTGCCTATTTTTTTTCTTGTACAGTGAAATGATCATGCTTAGCATCCACTTCTTCAATTTCACTACATTCCTTTGAAAGTTTTTTTTCTTACCTTGCCTTATTCTTTCTGCATATGTTTATATATACAGGATCATCTAATTTTTGCATCTACTTTCTACAATCTAGAGGTCTAATCATCCAAGGTTTGATCTTCATCTGTCATCCAAGGTTTGATCTTCTCTCTTACCATACTTTATTTATCTATGGCATACCTCATCCACAGCAGCTTTAATTTGGCTCCATGTTTCACTTCATTTACATCAGCTGTCTCCTTGATGGTTTTGAATTTTGTACTTAGGATCAATTGAACTTCATTTCTTACTACTGGGTCGATGCTTAAAATTGCAGTATTGATCTGCTTGTCAACTTTGACTGACATTTCTTCAACTTAAAGGTTCACTGAGTAGCTTTGCTAACGCACACACAACAAAAAAACCTGTATGATCTGAATTAATATACTGCTCCAGGAATGTTTTATATACCATTTAATTTGCATTCCAGAACATTTTTAATCAAGATAGTAATCAATCTGATTTCCTGATATTTCTGTCAGCATCATGAAGTCCATGTATAAAAGCAGTTCATTGGCATCTGGAAATAATGTAATTGCCTATTATAAAATTCTCTTCTGACATAACTGAGGGCTGTGCATTATTTTGGAGAATAAGTGACTCAGTCCTGACATTGGCACAAACTTTCTGACAGTCTTACTTGAGTTTGGGTGGGCTACAATCCCACTCCCGTTTAAAGTGGATGAGGTTTGTTTCACCACCATAGTACACATGATATTCATCCACTACACACGATCCCTGAATTAAGCCAACACATCTAAACTAATACGCAAGGATATCAATGTAAGTCTTTCCATTCCTCTATGTGCATTTGTGGGTGTTTCCCAATTTGAATAAGGCTGCAGACATTCCAGATGGTCTATCCTTCTCATGGCTTACCCGAGCTTCTTAAGCACCCTCTGCCACAGAAGGTTGCCTTAGGACTGGGGCCAAGGCTTTAGGTTTCCAGATCATGCTAAAGATTTTGCCTGGGAAGTTAGCTAAAGTGAAGTGCTTAACCCTCCTTGCTTACTTCACTGCCATTATGGATCAGATGCGGTTTAGCCGCCTATTCCTGGTTCAGACACTCGGTGGGGGGTGGATCTAAATGAAAAGTATTCCGCTCTTGCCTTCATTTCACAACCATTTCTGGCCATTATGTCAGGCCACCATTATGGATCAGATGCTGTTTGAGAAACTGCCCACTCTGGATCAGATGCTTCGGGAGTGGACTACTTATTAAGTCTGTTTCTTCCACTGAGAGCCTGCCCTGGCTGAGAGACCCTTCCGTACCCAAGTGCTAACCGTCAGTATATAAAAATAGGATAACTGAGAAAAGTGAGAAAAGGAACTCAAAAGTGAGCTAAAAGTTCTCTCTTTTCCCGTATTCCTCGTGCCCTGCTAATGCTTGGCCTCACTTTTTCTATTTAGCTGACACTGATCTCAAATGGAGGAGTGAAAACTTCCATGTTCCTCTTGGCATCTGACCTCTCCTCCATGAAAAGGCACCCAGGAGCACGCACGCAGGAGATTGTGGCCATAATAATGAATTCCAATTACATGGAGAAAATTGTTATTGTGCCCAGGAGACATTGTGCACAGAATTATTTACTGCCAAAGCATTAAACTTGTGAGAAATATAGAGGAAAAGAAATGTCAAGCAAAAATCACTCCCAGAGACCTTGATGTTAGGAGATAAGACTTCACTGTTATAGTTGCTTTCTAAGAATTACTTAAGTAAGAGAAATAGTTCTTTTAAAAATAATTTTGTTATTGATATTTATTAACAATAAATGCTTTCATCATGACCAGTTTAAAATCTTTTTAAAATGTATGAATATTTTCCCAACAGAGATGGGTCAGTGAAACAACTACTTGTATTAAGAATTTGGCATGCAATTTTATACAATAGTAACATATCGTCAGTCTCGATCCAGCTTAGAAAGTGCTTTATTAGTACCTTCTCTTCTAAGGGAACTTCAGGGTGGAAAAATCTTAGCCAAAGACCCCAACAGGTGGTCTCTTCTTGCATGCACAGTGGAAGCTGATGCAAAACTCTCTGCGAGCAATGGGACTTTGATTTAATGCATATCTACAATGAGCAAAGCACATTTCCATTCACTCCTTCATATGCTTAGCAAAGATCCAGTATTTCCTTCATCAATGCTATTCAATTCCAGGTGTTTCTTTTTAAAAGTCATAACTGTATTCACCTTTTTCATGTGGAGCAGTGAGGTTATGCCTTTGTGAGGTCGCTGCACCCTAGTCACTATGTAGAGCCTACGCTCAGTAAGACTCTGAGACGATCCAGTGATTCTTGATGTCATTTCAAAATATCTAGGTGAAGAGATGCATCCAGGCTTGGTCACCTCAAAATGACACATAACCATCCTAAGCAATATAATAATAATACATAATAATAATTAATAATAATAATAATAATACATAATAATAATAATAATAATAATAATAACTAATAATAATAAGAATTAATAATATGGCCGCAACAATTTAATGAAAAGTTGAGGACTGGTTATAATTAATGAGTGGTTAACAACTGAAAAAACCTATTTGATTCAAAAGTATCCAACAAAAGGAGCAATACCTGAAAATTACATGGCCAATAACATGTTTACCAACTATGATATAAACTGCTAACAGCAATCATAGCTGATAAGATCCAGGATTATTTTTTTTGAAGCAAATAACATCACATGCCAGTAGATCAGAAAGGAAACAAATGGAGGGAAGTCAGAGGCACTAAATATCAGTTACTCATTGATAAAATGATCTAGAGAATTGTAAAGCCTGGAAAACTAATTTATATACTACTTTGTTTTACTAATGAAAAAAGCCTTTGATTCATACCACAAAAGTTGGATTATTAAGTGCCTTGATGCCAATGGAATATGTAAAGAAATATTAGTGCCCGAAATTGAAAAGGTATGAAGACCTGGAAAACAAATTGTTTTGTCAGGAGACGAAAGCTATGGATTGGGATAAGCATTAAATGGGGGAATTTTCAATGTGACTCTTTTGTCAACCTCTCCTAATTTACTATTGCCCTCGATTCCACCTCACAATAATTTTGCAGAAGACAAATTTATGAAACCAAACTGCTAAAAATTTCAGGAAAATTTTCCTCCTCTATTGTATATGGATGACTTAAAGTTGTATGGAAAATCATAAATTTGAAATACACTCACTGACGACCAACACAGCCCAAAATTTTTAGTACTGAGATAGTATTGAGTTTGACTAAACAAATGTGCCACGTGTGGCACTGAGAAAAGGAAAAATCATTGAGAGTGAAGGAATTGAAATGCCGAAATGGACAAGCCCTTTACGTAACATCATCTGAAGCCCTATAAATATCTGGGCATCCGTTGAATTAATAAATATTCAAGCATGGTCAAGGTGAAAAATGGTCAGTAAGGAATATATCCAAAGAGTCAAAAAGTATTAAAAAGTAAGCTGAAAAGGTGGTAAACACCATCAGGCCCATTAATAGCTGTAGCCATACCAGTCATCAGGTGATACCACTACGCTTTTATTAAACAGGAACTCATACGGAGACTAGATATCATAGATAAGGAAAACTAAGAAAACTTATGACAATTCATAATGCATTACATCCACACAGTGATGTTGACAGTCGTATTTACCTAGAAAATTAGGTGGTAGAGGTCTTCTGCAAGTGAAGCAGACATTGAAGAAGAGAAGCATGGTTGGCAGATTATGTAAAAAATAGTAACAAAGCCAGCATTTATTGGAGGTTAAGAAACAGGGAGGTGTTTAAAATAAATCAAACAAAGGGACAAAAAAGAAAACAAACATGCAAATAGAGCTGATATCTGGCATAATATATGCTGCATGGGCAGTTTCTCAAAAAAGTCCAAAGGAAAAGTAGATAGGGAAACCTGGTTATGGCTCAACCAAGGAACACTGAAAGAAGGGGTAGACAGAAGCCCCTGATTTTTGCAGCTCAAGAACAAGCTATCAGAACAAATGCAGTTAAAGCTAGAATAGAAAAATCAGCTGAGACCCCTACAAGTAGACTCTGTAAAGAGCAGATGAAAACTATCAACCATATATTTGAGTTTGTTGCAAAAAAATTGCTCAGACAGATTACAAACAGTGTCATAATGGTACTTGACTCAAACAGTCCCACTGAATTTGTGTCCCAGAACTATCATTGCCCGTACAAAGAACTGTTGGGAAACATAAGCCAGAAAAAGTGATTGAAAATGAGCATTGCCCACCCCCCAAAACTACTTTGGGACTGTCCGAATACAACAGACAGGGTTCTGGAGCAAATACCCCGATATTGTAATTGTTGGAAAGAAAAACTTTGGATACATTGATGTGCTAATACAGGTGACGAGTAGAGTCCACCGAGAAAGAACTTGAAACAATTCCTGATATCAGGATTTGAAAATTGAAACTACAGAGACTCTGCATGAAACTGGTACAGGGGTCCAGTGGTAATCTGCACGCTGGGTGCGGTGCCTAAAATAGCTAAGTAAGTATTTAGAAGAAATTGGAGTTGACAAAGTCAACCATCAGTCAGCTGCATAAAGCCTCATTACTGGGTCTGCTCGCATAATTCTCTAACGCTTGAAGTGTTTTGACTAGTGATTAGGTAAAACCAGAAATCCCAGCGTAATATGGCTGTGTGTTTTGTTACTAATACTACTACTACTACACTACTACAACTACTAACTACTATTTTTTTTACTACTATTACTCACTAACTACTACTACTACTACTAACTACCTTTATTTTTAATGCCGACTTTCTCCCAAGGACCCAATAAGGAAAGTGCTTCTGATGCTTTTTGATATTAAAGAAAGTGTCTCTCCTTAAAACCCAGTAGCAGAGATCATTTTCATATCTGTAATTTGTGAACTGTCAAAACAATCTAGACATATAAGCCTAAACTGCAACCGCTAACAGCACAAGCACGAGTTATTAATATCTTGGGAGGACCCCAAGACTTTTGAAGAATGAAAAAGGCAATCAATTAATTTGAACATTGGAAAGAGGAAAATGTCAACCATTCGTTGGCATATATTCATAGCCTAGAAAAGTAGAGTACTCTGCAATCCTGTTTGCATTACATAGTAATGCAGTTGGAGAATGTTTCATTGAATCAGTGGAACTGATGGAGCAATGACTCACCAAATCCACACTGATTTGGAGAGTTGGTGAGCCAACAGATAGGCCTACTCTAGTTGCAACTGACTGTGATCAGCAGAGGGGATTCCAAGAAGGGAACATCCCTTATGGAGGGAATGGAAATAAAACAGTGAAGGGTAAAACTTAATGGCACATACTGGAACATTGTCCAAGGTAGAATGGCCAGAATGATAAAAGAGAGCACTTCACACTGCAATTATTGTATCAGCTGCCACACAGTTGACTAGAATTCTTTGAGTGAATCTTTGTATTGTTGCTACCATTATTAGGGACTAGGGTCTGCAGAAGGGCTTCAGCTTCTCTATATTTAAACAAAGGGCAAATATCATGGGGTCAGTCCACCTTGTACACTTTAGGAGACATCTGATCCATTTCATCCCAGATCCGGTACATACCTTGATAGTGTGTCATCATAAAAGAAAAATACTCCTGCAAATGAGAGGTACACACAACTGGATCTGACTGAAAGGTCCTAGAAAATCCTACTGGTTGTAATCTAGCCAAAGTCCATTATCTACAACATCTTTCCCCTATACTATACATTACATATAGTAATTCTTGACATGAAATAACATTTTCTGTATGGCTTTTAAATTAAACGGTGGTAGTGTGGGGAAGGAGACTATTCCAGAATACAAACAAATATATCTAGATGGAAACACATCTACTCCCCCACCCCCCACCCCCCAAGGCTCTAAGAAAGAAGCTGTAGAACAGTTTCCAGGGAATATGGTACTCATTGATCTTTTATCTAGTCCCTTAATGCCCCACAGCCTGGATTGTCCCAGAGCGATTCCTTGGCCTCTGTTGGCTATTTAACTGTAACTTGCTTTCTCCTTTGGCACCAGCAACTACTGTCATAATTTGAACTACTGTTTTTTTTCTGTTGAAAGCTCTTAACCAACTTTTCTAAATAGATGAAAGATCCATGGCAGTGGTGTTCCGCCCTAGTGCAGGATCACGAGCACGGCTCTATGCCTAACACTCTGTAATCACACAATACCTTATTTAGTCCACTTTGTACACTTGTAGTATGAGGGAAGATAATCTTTTGCTGGTTTGGGGAAAGAAATTGTTTAGTTTTCTAAAGTAATTGTGCAGTATACACAATTATAATATGTTGCTTTTGTTGTTGCCGGGACTTTTAAAAAGAAGTAGGAAAATTGGGTTAATAGCAACTTGTTCTATTTGTTCTTGTTGCTGTGTGTGCTTCACAAAGGGGAATCAACACTAGAAACAGAGCAAGCATTGCATGAAACTACAAGAGGAGTCCTCAGTCATGCCTGAGAAGAACAAAATATTCTTGCCCACTCAGACGTGGACAAAGCCGAATACCAAGACCATAATCAACAGTTTTGGTAAAATATGGGCCACAAATATTAATAACAATATATAGAGGTGAACCTTTAACTGAAAGCTAAAGAAGACTGTGCTGTAGAGCAAGTGGGTATCATCATTAGATTTTATTAATAAATGCCCCTTATAGGTCTGAAGGGAATTCCAACTTGCATAAGGAAGATGCCTCCTATATCCAAGAATATCAAGCAGCTTCCCTTCTTGGAATCTCCTTAATGGCTAGTGCAGCCTCATTACCAAACCTGCTTTATAGGTCTTAGACCTATTATCTAATTGAATGTTATTAAATGAATTTATGTAGGGCTCCATAATCAGATATCCAGGATACCATCCTTATGCTACCCACCAAAAATGTGAACTGTGTTAAGTGTAATGTAAAACAACAAAAACACAACACCAGATTGAAGATGATGGGATGGGTGAAAACATGCAGCCACTCTAATATCCACGCTGAGTAAATGGCCAAAACAATATCCATGCTGTTGCCGATGCGACCACTAAGCATCACCATCAACAATATAGGAAGGGAGGTTTGGGGCAAACAGGCGGCTGGGCAAGAGAGGCATGAGAGTAAGAAGTGGCGCCTTAAGTAAGTCTCGCCCCTGCCCTTGATCGCTACTAGAAGCAGGTGCGCAACTTTCACACCCCATTCAAGCCGGGAGGAGCCAAAGTAGCCCACTCCGAAACGAGTCATGTGAGCAGAGCCTCATTGTGGAAATGCTTGTGACAGGCTGCCGTTTTCCTTTGTAGGAGATAGCCATCTAAAACCATGAGCCAGAAACAGCTAAGATTTCCTCCCATCCCTAAACCATTACCTTCGCATGGCAGTGTCCACCTTTATATGGTGATTATTTTCTTATGAAAACAGCCCACATAGGTGACAGCTGTGTGTTTATCACACCGGCTACTTTACAAAATTCCTCTACACATGAATTAGTACGAGCCTCCCAATACAAGGACATAGTCACAAAATTTTGATCTTAAATTTTTAAATTTTGGTTTTATGAATGTTATTGAACTGGAGGAAAAACACAGGAAGAATATCTCCAAGACATGAAAGTACATCCTGTGTCATTGCGACAAAAAAAAAAAAGAAGGCACCAAGAATTTACTGGTCTGGCAATGGACTTATGGGACTTCGGCCAGTACAGAGCTGGTGTGGGCCAAACTTTGAAATATATCTATATCCTCATATTCCTAGCTTTAGCTTAGGTAACCTGCCACTTAAATGCATCATGAATAAATTGGCCCTAAGATAGGTGATTTGACAAACCTCACAAAGTATTCACAGGCCTTCTTTTCATTACACTTGCAAAGTTTTGCTCCTTGCAAGTGTCTTTGCAAGTTGCGTGAAAATTGAGATGGGAGTTGCTTTGTTTTGCTTCAAGTGAAGTTTCCACAGAATTGCTCTGGACTGTCCAAGCTGTGGGTCATGCTCACATGAGTAATAAACATTCCCAGGGAACTGCTCCACCAGCCTTTTGTTAAAGCCCTTACGGACACCAGCTTACAAGCTCTGAATAACTTGATGCTTCTAAAGTCTATATAAGTGCGCAACCAAATGTTCAACTGCACAGTTTGATCAACGTCATATCCCAACTGCAGCCATCACAGGCCTTTTCACATGACCCCTAAGATCCCTGTCCACTAAATACAGACCAGAGATCTTAGGGGGTTAGTCGGCTGTTCTTAGCGTTCCCACCCCCTCCACACTCCTGGCTGCTGCTGCATGAGGGTATGGGAGAAAAAAAGGAAGAACAGAAAGCCGCACACCTCTGTACTGTTCTGCCGTCCCAAGCACTGCATACAGAACTCTTAAAGGGGTGGGGGGCAAAAAAAAGAACAACAAAAAAACAGAAGCAAAGAGAGCCGGGCAGTCACTAGTTAAATCCGCCATTCAGGAATTATCCACCTCCAGAGATAGGCCAAGGACCTGAAAAGTGCACTGGGACGCGCTTAGGTGGCGTGGTTCGCACTTAAAATTATCTTCAAAACCTCCGGGAGCTGGTGGGGAAACAATTTAAGCTCTGGATCTGGGAGCCCATTCGGCGGAGTTAGGGGTCGTGTACAAAGCCCTCAGTTGACGGCAGCAGGCCCAGCTTCCTCCTGACTTCCCTGAGTGCCATTCTTTACCCGACTATTCCACCATAGCCATCCTGAGCCTCCCCACAATGCTTCCACAGCTGAGTTTGTCCCAGCCCCGTCCAATGAGTGAGTCCACATGTGATCAGCATAGAGGTATTCAAACAAGGTGCACACATAACAGGAGACCATCCGAAGCCGTGCAGCCCTCCCACTGGTTCTACAGTGGCCACAAGGGTTTTTTTATGTTTTCTACAACAGACTGACATGGCTCCTACCTGGTACTGTTGGTTCTCTAATCCAGAATCATTAGGGTAAAACTTGCTTACACAAATTGGCCAGGAGAAGTCATCATAGTGGGGGTATGGGTTCATTACCCAATGTGACAATACTGACCCGAAAGAGTAAATACATGTTCATCATCAAGAGATACATACATTATAGTATCAAGAAATCATATAGATAAATGTGTATAGATTTTTCGCCCAAGACACATTATGCAATATTTGAAAAAACATCCTGCCCTACTTCAATCCTGCAGTGTAAATCTTCTCAGAGACAGAAAGCTGCCCTAAACATTCACTCAATGCTGTTAGGCAGCATTTGAAATTCACCCAGTTACGGGTAGTGGAAAGTTCAAGTAAGTCAATAGTGCTCAATACTGCCGATGGATAAAAAGGCTGAGAGAAAAATACTGGCTGAATAAACGATGCAACTACATGAGGAAACTCACATTAGCTGCCGCAAATCAGTATTCAGGAGAGAATAGAGAGATCACATACAGCGAGGCCTGTCCCTGGCTGGGCTTTTGCTACTTGCTGTAATGTCAGGCAGCAACGAATAAGCTCCCCTCTTGGTGTAGAAAATCTTAGGCTAAATTCCATTATTAGTGAAAATGAATGGGGAAGCAAAGCAAGGGAAGGGGGAGGTTAGAATAAAAAGCAGCCACACTTTCTGTTGGCAGGATAACAGAGAGCCAAAATAGAGCAGGCATCTCCTATTGGCCTGTATTGGAATAATGTAGCTCCTCCTTCCTCAAGGGCTGATGTTTCCTTGCTCTGCTGTAACACACCCCTTCACAAATGGTGGAGGCTCAGGGCCAAGGTACTAACTAACTACCTTGCTTCGTTGAAGTAACTTGGCAGTTGGCACCTTTCGTTTTGGTTTTTCAAGGTTCAGCTACAATAACAACAGTCATGTGCTGTGAAGTCAATTTTGATGTCTGCCAACCTTTTCCAGGTTTTTTACAGGTACAGAAGACTCAGAAGTGTTTATTGTACTTTTCTTTGGAGGGGGCATCCTGTGATGGTGCCCCCCCCCAAAGAAAAGGCCTCACAGGCTTGTTGTTCTCCCTGGAGGCATTGTGAGGAATCAATCTTCCGACCTCTGGCTTCCACAGCCAGATGCCTAATTCACTGAGCAGGTTCAAATGAATGCAGATGTATGGCCAAAATTCTGATACACTTTCAGGTACCCACTGGCTTCATGGAGGGGATGAAACCATAACATATGTTTGAAGAGACATGTATGTAAACAAATTTATCAACATCTATATAGAAATAGATACATCTTTCCTATTCCAAGTTAATTGACTTTGCTTGCTGTCTGGCTTGTTGCTTGAGAATATGTCATAAGAACTATAATAAAAACATATGCTGAAAAAGAAAGCCATGAGAACATTATTTATCTTCATATCTGAGCAGAATTAAAAACAGGACAATTTTTAGCCTGGGCCATGTTTTCTAATGCAATGAATATTTTAGAATGTTGTTCTTGAAAATGTGTGTCTGTCTGTCCGTCCTCTGGGATGAATCATTTTGTTCTTAGAGGAAAAATTGTGTTTTGTTTCATAACAAAATGTGTCCTACCGTTTCGTTATGTAATGAAATAATGAAACAGCATTACATTTTTTGTTTCCTGCCCATCTCTAAAATACAGTATTAGTCATTTTAACATTATCAAGTATTTATGCTAGCTGGCAAAGTTTCTCTGTCTGTCAGGTAGCAAGAAATAAAGTTATATGAATGTCTAAGAGAACAAATCTATTTTTATTTTTTGTTTTCAGTGTGTTGTTATTTTGCCTTGCATGACTTGAAAGCAGCACCAAACACATTAATATATTATTATGTGGTATAAACTTGAGACTATTTAACGACAAAAAAGTCTTATTTTTTACTCTAAAAGATGCGCACCTAGCTGTAGTTTTAATAGGGATTTCTTTCATATCAGCGAATATTTGTATTCTGAGTTTTGATTTCCCCAATACAATAAGTTCTGTTCATCTGGAGTATTCAATGAATGACACAGAAAGAATGGTAAAAGGTGATATGAAAGTAAATGTTTTCACTTTTAAAAAACTGATTACAGTGGCATAAAATAGAAATCAAAATAAGAAATTGTGACCAATGAATTTGATGCTGAACTTCCAGGTCACTCCCTGAGACTGATGTATTTTAATTTGTACATTTGCAGACAAGTCCACTTCTTCAGATATGTGATGTAAAATACAGATTTACATGGTAAAATGTTCATGCCCAGCTTTTATATACAGTGCAGTATTGTTCCATTCCACTCATGCAATAATATATTACCTATGTTTGGTATTCAATACTTTTGAAGTCTGGTTTTGCAAACATTCCCACAAGAGGCAGAAAAGAATAAAACAGTGCAAGAGCAAAATTCAATTCAATTCGATTAAAAAAATTAAAAAGGGGGAAGAGAGGGACAGAGAATGGGAGATTGTCAACCTTAAAGATCAATTGTAAACAGTAACATGGTTAAAGGAGATAGCAGAGGAACAATGTGTGTTAATGCAGTTAATATTAACAGTTTTTCTCTTTGTACCTTCTACTGAAATATGGGTTTTGAAGTTCTGAAGAAAAACAATTGTAGATAATAGCAGAATTATTACATTCAGTAATGATTTAAGAAGCCTTCACTAATATTCAGTTCAATTCCATGGGTATCCATCATGTGTAATCAGTTATTTCTCTGTATTTTTGTCCTGCAGTGTTTCTATTCCAGAATAGCAACTCTCATATCTTGTGAAGAGTATCCTGTTAGATTGAAGGGGTCATGTTTCTATATGTTACAGTTTCTGATATCTGATTTATGCCCTTTGATTATTTTGTGCAGAGAATGTCCTGTTTGCTTTGTGAGAGTGCAGATGCAGTGTTGGAAAATGATGGCATAGATCACAAAGAAACAAGTGAAGGTACCAAAGTTTGTTCACAAAGTGAAGTGACATATTTAATTCTGGGAGAATGACTGTACAGAAATCATTGCACACCTGTGTAATAGATATGGGCACGGAGCGGCGAAATCTTCATTTCCATTTTCGGTTTTTCATTTCCAGAAGTAACGGAAACAGTAATGGTAATTAAGCCGTTACAACTCAAACTCGAACCGAAAAAAGAAAAATTTGGTCTGGTTTTTCGTTTCCGTTTGTGGCATCGCGGCGATCGCACGATGTGAAGCACAGAAAAAGTTTTTAAAAGTTTTTTTAAAAGAACCCGACTCCCGGCTGAAAAAGCAGGCGAAAATATGCCTGCCTGAGGCTTTGCCACCTACCAGAGGGGTGGTTTCTGGGGGGGGGGGTCCCTGGCCTTCCCCCCTCCTCTCCTGTCCTCCTGGGCTGCTTGCACCAGGCTGGGGGGGGGGTCATCCTCGTCCTCTCACCATGCCATGCGGAGGGTTGGAATCCAAAATGGCGACCACATTTTTTCTTTTGAAACCATGGTAAAAAAACACACCAAATCACAACAGAAACATGTAAAATTTATTTATTTTAAATGCCTGAATTTTAATAGTAGCAGCAGTGGGTTTTTTATAGGAATAAAACGTTGCATTGATTTTATTTTATTTTATTTTATTTTATTTTATTTTATTTTATTTTTAGACCTGCCCATTTGGGCTGGGAATGGGATGGGACCATGCAATTTTTTTGAACAATTCCACCAATGGCATTGGTGGAATTCTGGATGTCTCGGAGGGCATAAAAAGCCAAGGCACCTTCTAGAAATCGCAGTCGGGTCTTGGATGTGGAGGGAGGAGAGCTGTGCTGGTGGTGCTTGTGCGATCGAGACAGAGATTATTCAAGGAGGGAGGCCTGGAAGCTTTAGGCTTTAGGCAGGCAGAGAGGGAATTGAACTTCCCTGCCGTTCTGGCTTCGTGGCTTTGCCACGTGTGTGCGTGGACTCTGTCTCCACTGGGTTGGTGGAACTGGTCTCCTGGTTTGGAGAAACTGGCCTCCAAAGTAGGCAGCTGAAAGAATCCCTCCCCGAACTTCCCCGCCGTTCTGGCTTCATGGCTTTGCTGCGTGCGTGCGTAGACTGTGTATGCACTGGGCAGTCAAAACTCTGGCTTGGTGGCCTCCAAAGTAGGCGGCTGAAAGAATCCCTCCCCAAACTTCCCCGTCGTTCTGGCTTCGTGGCTTTGCTGCGTGTGTGGACTCTGTCTCCACTGGGTAGGCAGAACTCTGGCCTTGTGGCCTCCAAAGGAGGCCGCTGAAACAATCCCTCCCCAACCAAGAAAAATTCCCTGGCGCTCTGGCTTCGTGACTTTGCTGCGTGGAGTCCCGTGGACTGTCACGACTCACAAATCGGGCTCAGCTGCCTGCAGCCCAACTGTTCAAGGCAGAAGGTCCAACCCCACCACCCGTCATTCCTGCTGTGTGAATGGCTGCCGTTGCCAATCAGTTCTTGAAAAAACAGTGGTCCCTTTGGCTGGCAGTCCCGGGGGGTCCTTTTCTTCCCAGGTGGCCCTTCTTGCAAGTCGACCCCCAATGAAAACAGCTACAGGGTTAGGGTTAGGGTTATGGTTACGGTTAGCATTAGGGTTAGGCCACTTCTGGCGACACGGCAAGGAAGCCGGATGGGGTGGAGGGCAGCGGAGGGTCTCTGCCCTGGAGATGGGCCTGGAAATGCACAACCTGGTCAAGGAGAGAGAAGGTCTGCTCACTCTATGAGCGAACCGGGCTCCTCGGTCGTCGCGCTGGGGCCAAGAATCTGATTCTGAGGCAAAGGACAAACCTGCCCAGGCAAAGGCTGGGCAGGCAGCTCGGCTGGGCCACGCTGGTATGGCATTTCCAGGGTGTTCCCACTTGGCGCTCCCTCTGCTCTGTCCTGATTCTGATTTTGACCCTTGGAGATTCTGCCAGTGAGCTGCTTGGGATACTCCAGCTGGTGATGATTCCCCAAGAGGTTGAGGGGCACTCATCCAGATGAGTGTGTGTGTGTGTGGGGGGGGAAAGTATCTGAATCTCTGACCGCTAGTTGACCAGGGTGGCATCTGTTTGGCTTTACAAGGAGTGTCATGGGGAGGGGACATTGAGAGGAGTAGACCCTCATCCAGATTTTGGGAGGAACGGAATACTGTGTCTCCTGCTGCCTCTGAGAGGTGGAGGGGAAATGGGATGGATAAAGGCTTCAAAACAAAACAAAACAAAAAGTATAACAGGCAGCCAGACCAAGTAGGGTGGCCAGTTCAGTCAGCGTTGACCAAGAGAAAAAAAAAGAATATTGCATTCTGCCCAATTTGTTTGCATTATTGCATAGGATGCAGTGTTATACTACGATATATTTAATATATTATTCATCACTTTAAAGTGTTTTCCACCTGCTCTGGGTCATTGCGGGATGCCCCCATGCTCTGGGAAGACAAATCGCGCTAAATCGCGGTAGAAACGACAAGCCACGAACGAAACGTCGAAACAACAAATTTTCAAAAAAATTCACGACAAACGGAAACGGAATGAAACGGACCCGTTCCGACAAACGAAAAATCGAAACATCATTTTTTCTGGTCGTGCCCATCTCTACTGTGCAATAATTATCTGATAGGTACAGACATCAGGGCACACTTTGCACATGTTAATTTTTACAAATGCTGAATCATTATTGCATCAGCCAAGAGTATAAAAGGAGGCTGGTGTATGGCACATGGTTTGGGGGTATGTTGAAGAGAGCATCACATCATTCTGCCAGTCGGATTAGCGTGTTCCTGGACTGTTGGATCACTGGACTGGACTGTATTTTGACTACGCTTATGCCTGCCAATTCTACAAAGTTTGCTGTATGTATATTTTGCAAATACAGATACGTTTGGTGACGCGAATCACAGCTGCATCTGTGTTTTTATTTTAAGCACTGCTGTTTGGCTCTTCTGTAGCCCACACCATCTGCATTTCTGCTGGGCCGTACAAAGCACTGCTGGGTTATAACTTATTTTGGTTATAAACCTTGACAGAAGGTGCTCTTGATGTTGAGTGTAACATTGTTAGGTCCTGTAATAAAGTTGCCAGAAGATATGTGGGGGTAGAGTTGCCACCTTAATCTGTGTAGGGTTTACTTCTCATGTCTGTGCTGGTGTTGTGTGGTCCATTGTGTGTTAGTCGCTGCTTCAGATGCAACAGTTGTCTGTGAGCAAGTATAGGTTTGGCAGCATGTACTTGGGAGAGTAAAATATCCCACTCAGTTATGGGCTGGAGATCACTTAAGATGTGATTAAATGGTCTTAGTTGTAGACTTAGTTGTAGACAACTAGTGATGTTTTGTCCTTCTCTCTTTTGGGTCTGTTCTTCAGTAGGTTAGGTCTGGATATCTGATTTGCTTTTTAAATAAGACCGCTACTGCACTTCTGATTTAAAATGCCTTTTCCTTAAAAACAAGGCACCTTAAAAATCACTGTCCGGTTTTCAAAACAATTTATCTGAAGAACCCCCTCGGCCACACCCATTTTTGTCCGCTGTGGTGCTTTTTCTTGCGATGGCCACTGGGGTGGTGCTTTTTTACTTTGCTTCCTGCATGTCCCTTTTAAGCAGTTTGGTTGAATTTGTGAACATAAGTCGCTCCCCCCTTGCCCCCTGTTCTTAGCCTTTTTGCTTTCAGAAAACACAGAAAACAGAATCCTACCTCTATGCCAGGACGTTTACCAACTTTGTTATGCAAAAGTTTCAGCTCATTGTCACTTAATTTCATTTTCTTGGTTCTTTAAAGTAGTTCAATAAAGTAAGAACTGGAAAGCTGATTGCTAGCTATCAACTGAAGTGCAAACAACAGAACCACTATAAAAACCACAAAACCATGGGGGGAGAAGAGGCAATCCAAAATAAGAAATGGCTGCTCATGGAAGTGTGGTAGTGATCTAAATTTGTTTTGTAATTACATTGAGTGGCACTGTAGTCTGAGCAATGCGTTTTGTAGATCCTTGAGTTTGAAGTCTCTGTCTTATGTGTCTGAGCAGGTGTGTTTGTAGCTCAGGCTTGGCTGCAAACAATTGGTGTTCTTTTGTGTTCAGGAGGGAAGATGGAAGCATACAAATAGGTATCAGTGGGTTTTTGGTACAGCATGGTGCTAAGATGTTCATGTTCCAGGATCAGATTGATGTTGGATTAATGTCATTGAGATCCTGGTGGAATTTTTTTAGGGATTATTTTCTTTGGGTCCACATCAGAAAGAATGTCATCAATTTACCCTGAATTTGAGTGGAGCAGTTAAGAAAGCATTGTACAAGGTTGGCTATGGATATGTTTGCATATTGGGGGGGGGAGTAATAATGCATATGCCCATTGCAGTTCTGTTGATCTGGAAGTGGGTTTTGTTGTCAATGTTGAAATAGTAGTGTGTGAATACACAGTCCCAGAAGGTATGATTTTGTGGCCTTCTTTCTTGTTTTGAATGGTGTTTGTGATTGCCCATACATATGTTGATAATTTTGATCAAACAGCAGAAAAGAGTTGTTTTAATGGGAGCAATCTCCTTTTAAGAAACCCCTCTGTCATCTAAGAATTGCTCCAGCCGAAAGGTAGCTATTGGGCATGGGTTGGGATTGGGCTAGACCAGGGGTCTGCAACCTTTAAGATATAAAGAGCCACTTGGACCCGTTTCCGACGGAAAAAAAAAACCTGGGAGCCGCAAAACCATTGCAACATTTAAAACAAATATAACACTGCATATATTGTTTCTTACCTTAATGCTAACACTCTTCTGAACCTACTGTCTTCTCTGTGGAGCCATGGCTGCTTATTTATATACAGTGGACCCTTGTATAACAAACAGTTTGTATAATATAAAATCTGTACAACATAAAATATTCTGGAGATAGGGGAAATTTGCTTAACATAATCACCTCTACAACATAAAAATGGGATCACTCTATTTTCAATGCAGTCCTATGGGAAATTTGTATAAAGGAAAATTTGCTGAACATAATTTCATTTGGAGCGAATTAATTCCTTTATACGAGGTACCACTGTATTTCTGCAGGGGGGGCGTGTCGGGAGAAGACCAGAGCACCCCCACTAAATCAAAATGTGTGTGTGTGTGTGTGTGTGTGTGTGTGTGTGTGTGTGTGTGTAAATCACCAACATTGCAATCTACAGAAACAAGTGGCTCCAGATTCCCTCGCTCTTCCTTTCTCCCTTTCCTTGCACTCAGCGTGAGGCACAGAGGGGGCCCTCTGGATCTTGGGGTAGCAGCAGCACCACTTCCATCTGCCACAGCCAAGGAGGGTGGGGCGGAAGGCTTGTGGGCTTTGTAGTCCCACCGCCCCTGGAGGCCCCCCCCCTGAGCAGGACCATGAGAGTGGAGCATGGGGGCCTCTTTGTGAGTGGGTGGATGGGGGTGGGGGGTGGGCGCCGCTGCCCCCCCCCGCTCCAAAGGAAGGGCCCCGCCAAGGGCACATCTTGTGACAGGGAGTTCCACTCGCCCTCGCCACCGCCCCGGAAGTCCTCACCTCGCCCCACCCGTCCTTAGCGGGTCCTTCCGGAAGTGGATGCTGTGGACGTCGACGTGGGCCTCCCCGCCAGCGTTCACGGCCCAGACCACGTTGTCGGCCAGGCCGGCCCCTCGGGCCACCCCGTGAGGGGGACGAGCCACCACCAGCAGCAGCGCCAGCAGGCGCCAACCCAGAGCCGAGCCGCCGGAGCCGTCCAGCAGCAGCAGCAGCAGCAGCAGGGCTCCCGAAGCCACCGCCGCCGCCGCCATCTCGGGGGTTCCTTCCCGGCGCCTCGCCGCGGTCCCGCCCCACCACCGCCGACGCCGCCCCTCTTGCTGCTGCTGGTGCGGCGGCTGCTCTTCTCGCTCGCCCGGGACCTCCGGGGGCACCGTCTGCGGCGGCTGCTGCTGCTGCTGCCGCAGCCGGTGCCGCCGCGCTCCCGTCCTCCCTTCCAAGAGGGACGGCGATGGCGCCGGCTTCTCCCGCTCCCACGCCCTCGGCGGGCAGACGCACTCGGCGGGCAGCAGCAGCAGCTCCTTGGTGGAGCCCATCGCGGCCGCTCCGCCGGCCATGGCCCACGGGTGGGTGGGGGTGGGGTGGGCGCCGGGGGTTCCTTCCCGGTGCCTCAGTTCGGCCGCGCTCCTGCCCCGCCGCCGCCGCCGCCGCCACCGCTCCTGAGGCACATCCCGCCCGCCCGCCAGCCTCCGCTCTCTCAGGCCGACGCCTCAGCCGCGAGGGGGCACCCGAACCCGCTCGCTTTGCCGGCTCCCCGCCTCATCGGCCAATCGCCGCGCCGCTCCCAGGCCCCGCGCCTCCCCGTTGGCTGCCCCGGGGCCGCTATTTGCATGCCGGCCAGCCGGCCAGCCCGCCACCTCCCGGAGCCGCGGCAAAGGTTCCAAAGAGCCGCATGCGGCTCCGGAGCCGCAGGTTGCCGACCCCCGGGCTAGACCATATTTTTCTATATGTTGAGGGATAGCCTGGGGATAAATCTCACCACAGTGGTCCAAATTGTGATCTGCTTCCCTGTGTGTTCACATTGTCAATAACACATTTGGGAAATCTCATTTCTCCCCTTGATCCTGCCACTAAGGTCTGGGATATTATGGTAACATGACAACTTGATTTGAGGAGGTTACAAGATGGATGTGATTGAAGTCCTCTCCCACTATGTGGTGACATTTTTGTCACAAGCAGTGTGACATTTTTGAATAAATACAAGGAGTACAGGATGATAACACTCGGGAGCAAGTGATTTCAATGTGCTGATAGGCAAACAAATTGGTTATATCATGGGGAAAAATCCTTGACTCAAAGTGGGACTCATCACCTCTACTCTGAGTCCAATGGCAATAAAAAGGACAGCTTTCATACCAAGTAGTACTTAAATGTAAAATTAATAAAATAGTGACACATCATTGTTTGGCATGCATATCATAAACCTGTCTCGCTGTCTTTACAGGCTATAAAGGAGTGACAGGAAACTCTACACAGTTTGATGATTGGATGGGAGGAATTTTTGACCTTGGAAAGTGGAGATGACGTTGCTATGGAAACTCGCATTTCTGCTACCACTCATGAACTGCTTTGCAGGTGAAGTGTTCTGTTATTACTGTTATGAAATTGATTGATGAATATATCGGAGCATATTTTATTTCTAAAAGGAAATTCATGTACGCAGGTAACAAGGCTAATCTACACAAACCATTTGGTTCAGCACCTTGTCATTGAAACATAACTTGCAATCACAGAGTTCTCCAAGTACCATCTGAACCTGAGGCAGCTATAGCTTTTTTGCCTGTGTTCTCAACAACACACACACAAGGTCACATTTAATATGGCTCATTTCCCAATAGCCAAGTCTAGGATTACACCATTGGCAAGCTTAGATACACATTCAGTAGTGATGGCAAGTATACTACTTGTGTTTGTTGTGCTACAGAACTCTTTGGGTGGTCTACAGTATAATTATGAAAGGAACACTTGGCTCCACAGCGAACTTGGTACTCATTTTATATACCTAAGAAAGATGAGTCAGCCTTGATCCAGCTACCTAAATCCATTGGGTTCATACTCAGGTAATTAGCAGAAGCTTGACTGCAGGACTGCAGCTTACCTATTTCCCACTGGGATCTTACTCTATGTTGAGTTAGACCAGGAAGACCTTTTGAATATGGCATTGTAGTACAGGTGTTCTGACCTTGGCATATGGATATCCAGATGTGTATTTGTGTCTTTCCATGTGTGCTGTATATAGATTCACATGCACAGACACACATACATATGTAATGTATGCACATGCATAGACACATATACATATATATCTATCACATATATTTTTGCTGTATATGAATAAATAATAAATGTTTATTTCATTCAGAAAAAGAAGCTGCAAAATATTTCTCCTCAACTGTGAGGAGAGGAGATGTTTCCTATTGAGATTCCTTAAATTTGTATGAATGATACATCAACCACTTGCACAAAGTGTTTCACATGATGATGGCTGCTGCCTTGTTCACCTGGACCTGAAAAAAACTTTTAAGGGGGTTATTTGCATCTTTCTGAACAATCAGCCAATCTTTCATATGTGCATGCTTTGCTTCACAAAGTATAAGGCAATTTGTACGAGAGGTACTTTGCATGAATCACGGAAGCCTCAATTTTAGAAAGAGGGCTTTTTTTGTTGAAAATAACACGTTGTCGACAAAACATTTTTCCTCAGAGAGTAATTCCTTGAAAATTTTTGGAGACAGTTCAAATGTCTAATATGGAGAAGATAGTGTAGATATTTTTGGTCAACAAGCTGATGGCCAACGTATAAGGAACAGAGAAGCAGACAAAAACCACCTTGAATATAAGAGCGGGTGATACTTTTTATTAAAGTGGTTTCCAACCCAGATGTTCTTGGATTGGAACTCTCAGAAGCCTTGACCACTAGCTGTGCTGGCTGGGGTTTCTGGCAGTTGCAGTCCAGGAACATCTGGGTTACCCAAGTTTTGAGAACTACCAAAGATGTTTAGCACATCACAAACAGAAGCTAGGTTTGAACTGCATGGGAGGTCTTTGATAGACTAGGCATTGACAGAACTGGGAGTAGTACAGAGGAGACATAGACATTCCAAAAGCCATGGCCAAATGTATGAGCCAGATTTCCATATCTACAGCTGATGAAAACATTTATGGGATCATAAATGGGTACCAGAACCTCTGAAAAAGGATGTTGGAGTCTATTGCTCCTTTTTGCTTTGTGTGTTTCTGATTGATGCTGGGGAGATTGTGTGTGTGTGTGTGTGTGTGTGTGTGTGTGTGTTTAGTTCTTCTTGCATATTTCTGCACATGGATAAAATGACTATTGCTTAGTTGCTTTGCTAATAAATTAGTAATAGCATTTGGTGTGTTGTTTGGATCTTTCTGATCCATCAGTTCACCATTCTGTGCTTGCTATGTATGTATAAAGGCAAGCAGTTTTTGCTAAGCATGGTTGGAATAAACTGAAGAAGCAAGGACAATCTCACACTAGAAATGAGACCTCTCAAGGGAGTCAAAGCATCATTTATATGCTATCTAACCGTACTGAAATGGCCACTCTTGTTGGAACCTGCATATTATGCTGTTAGGTGGTTTGGATGGGTCCTACAGGGTAAATGTCCATATTATAGTAGCAGCCAGTTCTTCTCTCTCGACATCATATTCCTTTTAATGCTTTTTAAAAACTCAGTCAGGGTTTGAGTCAGTTAGCAATGTGAGCCCTGGAGTCAACTGTCACAGTCTGTGTGACATGTTTATGTAACCGGTCAAAATAAGGAAGTTAACCAGTTAAGATAGCATACTATGTAGCTAGTAAGTATGTGTGTTTGTCTTCTGACATGTATGAAGACTTTGTGAGGAAAAGAGATACACTTTAAAATTTAGTTCTCCATATCAGGGTATCTGCCTGAATGTTGAGACTTTATAACCAGTTGAGGTAAAAGAAAAGTATTTTCCATGTATAAGACAATATTTTTATATAAGCCAAGAAGAGAATTGTGAGCTTGTGAAACTATAATTTTGGGTTGGAAAAGTCCTATAGGTCCTCCACTTCTACTTGGTTGTAAAGCTTTTATCATATTTTCCCAGATAGTTGTAGTTTATGGTTTTGAGGATTTGTAATTTGTGAATTTCACTGTCTATTTTGTGCAAATAATAATAATAATAATCTCATCAGCAATTAATAACAATTAGAGATGGGCACAAAATGAGAAAATGGCATTTTTTTTTGTTTTTTGTTTCCTTTTTTTAGCTTCATTTCATATCATTTGGAACTTTTTTCAAAAAAATCATTTTTCATTTTGTTTCATTTTTCCTTCTTTCTTTTTTTTGACAACTAGTTGGGACCCTGCTGGCCGATCGGCACTTTTTCTTTATAAGCACCAATCAGCAGGTGAACGGGCCCCTGCCAGTGATCAGCGCTTTTTTTTTACAAGCGCCAGTCAGCTGACACTCGAGGCCCTGCCAGCGATTGATGCTGGGTTTTTTTACAAGCACTAATCAATCAGCTGGCACGTGGGGGGGGGGATCTGCCAGTGATCAGCACTTTTTTTTTACAAGCACCGCTCAGCTGGTGTGCATCCCTGCACACCAGCTGATCGGTGCTTTTTTGTTGTTTATTTTGACAGGTGCCCAGATCGGTGCTTGTCAAAATAAATAAAAAAAATTAAAATGGAATTAAATGAATATTTCCATTTTGTTTTGTTTCATTTTTTAAAGGCACTTCATTTTTTGTTTTGTTAGGAAATGAAACTAAAAATGTAAAATGAAACAAATTTCAGTTCATGCTCATCTCTAATAATAATAATAATTTATTGTCATTTTGTGTATATATACAGTATACACATACAATGAATTTCACAGACATCCAGAGACCAGACTCAACACACACACACGCATAAAAAATTCCCAAACACACACACATATATTAAAACATCCCCTTAGTACACATACACAAATCCCTGAACACTCCCCCACTCACCAAAATCCCCCCCCCCAAAAAAAACACAAACATCTATACAACAAGCCAAGTAAAACTGTCCAGCCACTCACTTCTGGTGGTCCTTAAGTTCATTATTAAGCACAATTATAGCTCTGGGGTAAAAACTGTTCAGAAAGCATGTGGTCTGAGTTTTAATTGTTCTGTATCATCTGCCTATCTGCCAGAAGGCACCAGTTCAAAGAAATTATGAGCAGGATGAGAAGAGTCTGTGAGAATGTTGTGTGACTCCTCAAACACCAAACTGTCAAGGTGTCATCTAGGCTTGGTAGCTGGAGCCCAATGATATTCTGGGCAATTTTAATTGTTCTCTGCAGAGCTTTTTTGTCCGCTACAGAGCTGCTCCCATACCAAGCAAGAATGCCATAGATTAGGACACTCTCAATGGTGCTGCGATAGTAGGACAGAAGTAAATGCTGAGATATATTCATCTTCCTGAGCCTTCTTGGGAAACACAGCCTCTTCTGTACATTCTTCACAAGCATGTTGGTGTTTGTAGTCCATGAGAGGTCCTCTGAGATGTAAGTGCCCAGAAATTTAAAGTTACCAACCCTCTCCACCTCCTCACCATTTATGTACAGTGGTAAATATTAGACATGGGCACGGAGCGGCGAACATCTCGTTTCTGTTTTCGGTTCTCGTTATCGTTACATAACGGGTAACGGTAACGAGAATTACTCCGCTCCAACTCGAACTCGAACCGAAAAAGAAAAATTGGGTCTGATTTTTTGTCGTCGTTCATGGCATCGTGGCAATCGCGCGATGCCAAGCAGCACAGAAAAAAAGTTTAAAAAAAAAACCCGATTCCCGGCCAAAAAAGCAGGCGAAAATATGCCTGCCTCAGTGAGGGCACCTACCAGAGAGGGGTGGTTTCGGGGGGGGGTCCCCGGCCTTCCCCCCTCTCCTGTCCTGGGCTGCTGGTCCCAGGCTGGGGGGGGCATCCTCATCGTCTCCATTTGCCATGCGCTGGGGGGGACCCAAAACGGCGACCACAATATTTATTTTTAAATCGTGGTCCAAAAAACCACCAAAGCACCACAGAAACATTTGAAAATTAGATATTTTAAATGCCTGATTTTTTTAGAGTAGCAGCAGTGGGTTTTCTTGCAATAAAACGTCTCCATTGATTTTATTTTATTTTATTTTTATTTTTTACTCCTGCGCAATGATGGGCTGGCCATGGGATGGGACCATGCAAATTTTTGGACCCATTCCACCAATCGCATGGCCAGGTTTTGACTGAGACTTCTGGATACCCAAACCCTAACCCTAACCTAACCCTAACCCTAACCCATACGCCAGTACACTGTCCTTCTTAGTGGGTCAGAGGCACCCAGAGGTGCAGCCCACTAACCCACCCTAACCTTAACTGTAACCCTAAGCCTAGCCCTTACCCTAACCCCAACCCTAACCCAGATCCGTGCACAAGTACACTTTCCTTCTTAGTAGGTCACAGGCACCCAGAGAGGTGCCTCCCACAGCCGACTATCCCCTACCCCTATCCCATTCCCTAACCTGAACGTCAGTACACTAGTACGCTCCCCTTCTTAGTGAGTCAGAGGCACCCAGAGAGAGAGGTGTCTCTGCCACTTACCCCCCCCACCCTAACATAATGTATGGTACGCGGCGGCTTCACATTACACTTCCCTTCCCTTCCCTTCTTAGTGGGTCAGACGTCAGAGGCACCCAGAGGGGTGCCTCCCAGAGCCCACTTACCCCAACCCTAACCCTAACCCCAACCCAAACGACAAATGACAAACGGAAACGACAAATATTTGAAAATTATCGTGACAAACGGAAACGAGCTGAAACGGACCCATCCCGACAAGCGAAAACTTGACACGTCATTTTATCTGGTCGTGCCCATCCCTAGTAAATATACATCTCTCTTCCTTCTAAAATCAATTATAAGTTCTTTAGGGGATTTTTTTGGTGTTAAGTGTAAGATTGTTTTCTTTACACCAAAGTGTCAACCCTTGTACTTCCTTTCTATAAGCATACTGATTGTTTTTATTAATAAGGCCCACCACTGTTGTATTGTCCACAAATTTGATTATTGTATTGGTATTATACAGTGGGGTGCAATCATGTGTGTACAAGTAATAGAGGAAGGGGCTTAGCACACAACCCTGAGGAGCTCCTGTATTTATTACCAGAGTAGAAGAATGGTGGAATCCCAGCCTTACTGACTGTGTCCTGTCTGTCAGAAAATTCCTTGTCCACAAACAAATCTTCTGATGCATACCTAAGGTGGACGTTTTAAGAAACAACCTATTGGGCAGAATGGTATTAAAAGGAGAGCTATAATCCAATAATAACAGCCTTGCATATGTTCCCTGTTGTTCTAAATGACTCAGTGCAGTATGAACAACAATGGACATAGCATCATTAGTAGATCTGTTACTCCTGTATGCAAATTGACATGGATACAGAGTAGATGGAAGTCTATTCTTAATATAATCTAGCACAATCTCTCAAAACATTTCATAATAACAAATGTTAAAACTATTGGTCTATAGTCATTGAGTGATGTCACTACTGACTGCTTAGGGGATGGCACTATAATAGCTATCTTCAGGCAAGTAGGGGAAGAGCACTGCAACAGGAATATATAGAAAATATCTGTAAAAACTCCAGCTAATTCTGCAGCACAGTTCTCTAGTATATGCCTTTAAAACCCTTTATCCTTACTTCCAAAAGCAAAAAAGCAAAGTGTTCTGCTTATATACCATGCCATGGTGCTTAAATCACTCTTTGGGTGCTTAACAATTTAATTATGCAGGCTACATATTGCCCACCTCCCAGCAAGCTGGGTACTCATTTTATCAATCTTGGAAGGATAGAAGGCTGAGTCATCCTTGAACCAGCACCCTGGAATTGAATCCCAGGTCTTGAACATATTTTTAGCTGCAGTACAGACATTTAACCATTGTGCCGTGAGGCACCATGAAGCAAACATGAAATCTGGGACCCTGGGTTGATACAAAGAAACTGAACAAGTTATGGTGGGATTTGTTAGCTTTGAGCGGCCGTTGAGCAAAAAAATTCTCCCCAGCATACAGCTGAGAGAGAATCCCAGCTGGTCCAGCACACTTCCCCTGCGTGTCTCTGCTTATCTCAAAATCTTCAGGGGTCAGCAGAGTAGCTCTCTCTCTTCTGGAGATTTAGCACAGCGTACTGTCTTCTGCCAGTGTACAAGAATAAATCAGTCTGACAGTCTGAGATAAATTACTGCCTAGTTTATTTACACTTAACTCATATATTTACACCCGGACTACAAGCCGGCATTTCAGCGTCTTGCAACACACACGCTAACACAGCTGAGCTCACTATCTCTAACTCTAACTCCCACTCAGTCAGCCCTCAGTCAGCACACAGTCAGCCAACTCTAACTGAAACAACCTGGAGTTTTTATCTCCTCCCCAACATTTCACTGCGCATGACAACAGATTTGACTTTAACCCTGTAAGCACCAAATCTGATACTCCAACACCCCCTCTCGCAGTGAATGTTGGGAAAAACATTGTGAGTTTATTTACTCATTCCATACCCAAACCTTCACAGAATTCTTCATGCTTCTGGAAACTCAATGGTTTGGTTAACCCATCAGCGAGGTTCTTCTGACTTGGACAATACTTCAGTTTCACCAAGTCATTCTGTATGCTCTGACATACATTGTGGTAACGGATGTCCAGATGTTTAGTTCTGGATTTAAACTGACCAGATTCTGCCAATTTCAAACACGGCTGATTGTCCTCCCATACTGTAATAGGTAGACAGCAATTTCCATTGATTTCTTGGACTAAACATCTGTAGTACTCTAGTTCCCTACAGAGATCTGACAGAGCACTGTACTCAGACTCTGTAGAGGAAAGTGTAACCAGACTTTGCTTTCGGGACTTCCACCCAACTAGAGACTTTCCAAATTTCACCACCATTCCTGACACTGATTTTCTGTCCTCAGCATTTGCCCAATCGCTGTCTGACCAACACTGTAACTGCGATTCACCTTCTGCTGACAACTTGAGACAGAAATCCTTAGTGTCTTTCAAATATCTCAGTATTCTTTTGATACCATTCCAGGCAATTTTATTGGGATTTGAGGCTTCTCTACTTAGCAAATTCACAGCAAAAGCAATATCTGGTCTGCTCCATTGAGACAGATACAATAAACTTCCAATAGCTGACTGAAACAATTCTGGCCTCTCAAATTTCTCATCATTTCTAGTTTGACTATCCTTCTCAAATTTTTTCCATTGGTGTTTTGGCACCATTACAGTCAGACATTCTGAACTTCTGTAACAACTGTTCAATCTTGCCTTTCTGGCAAAGTAAAAAACTTCCATCCTCAGTTTTATCAATCTGAACTCCTAAATACATCTTCACATCACCTAGATTTTTAAGCTGAAACTTCTTTCCAAGCTTTGTTGCAAACTTCTTTACCTGATTCTGTGTTTTACTAACAAACAAATATCATCAACAAAAATCAGAACTATCTCCTGCTCGTTTCCTGATCCTTTCAGATATAGGCAGTTATCGGCTAGACTCTTGTGGAAACCCATATTTTCCAAAACATCATTTAAACACGTGTGCCAGTTTCTTGCTGACTGTCTTAGTCCATAGATCGATTTGTGCAATTTCCACACCTGGTTTGGTTTCTTGCCCTCAAAACCTGGTGTGGTAACATGTACAAATCTTCTTCGAAATCTGAGTTGAGATAAGCAACATTTATATCAAAATGAGCTACTTGAAAACCTCTCTGTGCTGCTACAGTCAACAAATACGAAATGTCTCACTTCTAGAAGTTGGTGCATACACCTCAGTGTAATGCAATCCTTTCTTCTGAGTAAATCCTCTAGCGACAAGTCTTGCCTTACATTGTGTCTGACCTGTTGCTGTAGTCTTAATTCTATACACCCAACGACAACTCACTGCCTGTTTGCCCTCTGGCAGTGTTGTTGATGTAAATACTTTCATAGTCTTCATGGATTCCATCTCTTTTTCCATTGCTGCATGCCATTTACTAGCTTCCTCATCAGGCAATTGCAAAACCTCCTCATAACTCTCTGGTTCACACTGAGCTAAACCTATCCAAACACTCACAGCTGAATAGTTTGAAGGAGAAAATCTCTCTGGTGGTTTACCTTTTGTTGTGCGAGCTGAACGTCTAGGACTAACCTCAGACGCCCCCTCTGACCCAGTTGGACTACTGGGCACAACTCTGGAGTCACTAGCGTCAGAATTACTAGTACTACCTGAACCTTCTGACTTGACACGCCTTCTCTGTTCCACTGGACTAGACTGTGGTGATGTTGGCTCAGACTTCACACCTCTTGGAGATACACTTCCTTGTTGATCAGTGTCATCTACCTGTGCATCTGGCTCAAGACCTACACCTGCTTCATCTTGTCCTACTACATTGTCAAAATTTTCATTTAACACTTCAGGATTAGCGTGAACCCTAGTCCACCCTTTCTGCTCACAAAACTCTGCACTTCTACTGATTAGTATTTTGGATCCATCAGGATAGGCAAATCTCCAACCTTTTGTCAATGGTTCATATCCACAAAAAATCATTTTTCTGGATCTTGGTCCTCCTTTCCTACGTAGTGGCTTTGGAATCAAAACATGGGCCTCAGAACCAAACACTCTGAAATATCCTATCTTTGGCTTCCTGCCATGTAGCAACGTGTAAGGAGCTTGACCTACAACAGAATTGTAAGCTCTGTTAAATACATGTGAAGCAGTCTGCCATGCCTCAGCCCAATAGCTTTTTGGCAAACCCGAATCTCTCAACATAGCGTCAACCGCTTCCTGCAGGGTTCGGTTTCTCCTTTCCGCAACGCCATTCTCCTCGGGAGAATAAGGATTTGTCAACCTATGCGCTATGCCCTTATGTCTTAGAAAATTCTGAAATATTGTATTTGTAAACTCAGCCCCTCTGTCTGATTGAATTTGTCTAACTTTTGTGGAAAAATCACACTCCACTGCCACAATCCAATCCTTCAGTTTCTGAGCTGCTTCTCCCTTGGTTCTCAGAGGAAATACCCAACCATTTCTGGAAAAATCATCAACTATTGAAAGAATAAACTTAGCATTTCCCAAAGAAACAGTTGGCATAGGACCACAAACATCAACATGCACAAGTTGAAAAGGTTCTGTAGATACCCTGGTTGACTTAGGATAACTACATCTCTTGACCTTTGCAGCTTTGTATGGCCTACAATCCAAAAATCTAGAACATGGTTTCACACTGCACCCTTCAACACATTCAGGCATTTTCTTTAAATAACCCCAGTTTAAATGACACATTCTACGATGAAGTAAATGTGCACAACTGTTGTGTTTGGGAATGTTAGCACACTGCGCCTGCACTGCATTTGCATTGCTGTATCCCTCTGGAACTGCATTTGCATTCACTGCATACAAACCATCTTTACATTTCACTTGAATCAGCAGCTTCCCATTCCTAGAAACAGAACATATGTTATTTTCAAACAATACAGAAAAACCATCTCTAACTAGAGCTGATACAGACAAAATACCACGTTTCATGCCATTTAGAACAAAAACATCAACAGTAGTATCCAAACATTCAATATACACTGTTGCAGCAGTGTTCAAAGACTCTTTCTGCCCATTAGCCATTGTAATGTTCTTTGGTTGAGAAAGTTTCCTGCAATTCTCATTCTGAACACCAGGTGGCGCTAGATGATGCGAGGCTCCACTGTCTAAAATGAAAACACAGTTGCTTGAAGATTGATTCTTAAACATTGCCATAGACACCGACATATGGCGTGCGCTGCTTTCTCTTCTTCTATATCCACGCTTGCCTCTCTCAGCTGCAGCTTGCCTCTGCAACTCACGCTGTGGACTGTCTCTTATCTGGTTGCCATGGGAGTTAACCTTGGAGTTTGGAGACTGCGGGCAATTTTTCAAAACATGGCTTGTTGATTGACACCTGAAACATTTCCTTGCAGCTACGTAGACTTTCATTTCCCCCTCTCCTGGGGTTAAGTAGCCTGCATTCCCTTTGTTTCGCCCACCTTCATTGGCTCTCAGTTGCTGTTCATGGACAAGACGTCCTGACACATAAGACATATTGAAATTGTCCTGAGGTAAAGCCTCCATAGTTAAACACAGCGTGTTATAACTTTTGTCTAAAGAGCTCAGAAGAACACAAACTTGTTGGTCTTCTGTGAAAGCCATATCCATAGAACGCAGCTGGTTGAAGATAGACACCATTGCAGCAATATGTTCTCTGATATCTCCCCCGGGCTTTAGCTTCATCTCAAATAGCTGTCTGTACAAATGGACCTTTGCACCTGGGGTCGTTCTGCGATGTACTCTCTCAAGTGTGTCCCATATTTCTTTAGCATTTCTCAGACTTTGTACATAAACTAACTAATTAGAGTCTAAACTCATAATCAACATAGCCCTGGCTTTTGCATTCCTTCGCACTGAGGCTAGTGCTTCTGCTCTTTGAGCAGCTGTGGCAGATTGGGGCAGCTGAGCTGGATCGGTGGGTAAATTACTTAAACAGTCCAGCAAATTCCTGGCTTCCAGCCAAGCCTGAATTCGGACACTCCAGTCCAGATAGTTCTCAGAATTGAGACGTTGGAATGGCACAGTAAAACTTTCCTGTCCTTCCTCCATCTTGGGCTTCTATCCCCCTTCTGCTATTCACCAATAGCAATGGGTTCTCTGGGACTGCTACTCACGTCTCCTTCCAGCAAAACAACCTCGAGGCTCCAAATGTAGACTTCCAGTTGAGGGCGACCTCAATTTGCTTTCGTCACGACTGCACCCCGAAGCAAAGAGAGCCCAACCCCCTTTTTCTCTGTCTCCAGACTGATACTCAAACTCAGCAAAAACTGCTTGCAGTCAGGTTTTCTGCGTTACTTGGCTTCCAGGCTTCCATTCTCTGCCTTAGCCCTCTTCTCACCACGCACATATAACTCCTGCACTGCTTTCTTGACACTGGCAAATTTGCAATACTGTCCATAAACCTGGGCCATAACCCTTGTTAGCTTTGAGCGGCCGTTGAGCAAAAAAATTCTCCCCAGCATACAGCTGAGAGAGAATCCCAGCTGGTCCAGCACACTTCCCCTGTGTGTCTCTGCTTATCTCAAAATCTTCAGGGGGTTTGGGGGAAAGGGTGAGTGCACAGCTTATACAAAGCATGAAGCACCCATGCTAGCATCAATCATTGTCAACCAAAAAACCTAAAAATAATGGAGATACAGGGGGCCCCCCCCCCCCCCCCCCCCCCCCCGTAAACAAATGATTTATAACAAAAATCAGTAAAACATAAAAAATTCGGGATAGGGAAAGCTTAATATAACTCCTAGGGGCAAACCCATGCAACAAAAAAGTCACAATTAGGGTTTACTCTGCTTTCAATCATACCTAGGGGAGTTTTGTATAAAGGAAAATTCGTTTAACATAATTTCATTGGAATAATTAATTCCTTTATACAAGGACCATGTAACAGCAATATAAGACATGGCAATAACATCAATATAATTTTTCTATGTGACAACTGATATACAAACAAACATAAAAATAGAGGGGTTGTTGTAGGGTTCCTCCATGCCAGACACCCCACCCTTCTCTTCCCAATAAAAGGCATTCCTTTTTAAAACAAGTCCTTTTTATTGAATTCTTCCAAGACATTGGGGGCCCTTTTTCAACAATAACTTCAACTGAGCCAAAATGGGAACAAAGGGTTTTTTTTTAGATTCCTGGGGGGGGGTATATAAAAAGATTTTAACCCCCCCCTGCTCTGGATGTTTGGCTCCCCACCAACCCCTTCTTGGGGTTAAGTCGGAGGGTTTTTTCCAGACCTTACCCCACCTCCACGAGGTTCGGGTCCCCACATGGTGGGCTCTGGTGTCCCTTGACTGGAAAAATCCTCCACCCAAAGCCAGACCCCTTCCCAGGAGTATTTACCCTCCGGCGTCCTCAGCCAACTTCTTGGCTACACACTTATCAATCGACTCCTTCTAAACGTTTCAAAAATTTTTCTGGTATTCTCTCCCCCCCAATATGAATAAACCCACTTTATGGGCACACTTTCAAACTTTCAGCCCTGCATGAGGGATCATCATCTTTTTCCCATTCAAAGTACTGGGGTTTTACACCAAACCCATTCCCAACTTGGGGGTAGGGTACGGGTTTTCTTTATTCTGCTACCTACCTCCACGCTGTGGGTGGGTCTTCCTTTCCCCCCTTTTCTTCCCCCGCCAACCTCAGCGACTCTTGAACATCCACCTCCTTTTTCATCTCCTTTTTCTCCCTCACTTGATTCCTTGCCTCCTCCCCCTTCTCTGTTTCGCCCCACCAACCCATCATCCTCCCATATAGGTGGCACCCAGTCGGGGGGCCCCTTGATCCTTCCCTGCCCACAGTTGTATTAATTTAAAAAAATAACATAAGATGTAAATTAAAAATAAAGCAAAAAATCAACTAATTAAAATAATCCTTTTGAATTGAATAAAAAGTTATGTAACAAAAATCTTTAATATATCTTTGAGACGAGGAAGTTAAGGTTTCATGGGCCAGCCTTCCTATAAGTTTGAGGAAAGCACAATAAAGAAATATGCATCTCATGGACTGAAGAACAAAAATGAAAGGGGACCACTGGACAGAAAAAAATAAAAAATAAAAATAAAAATAAATAGTCAATTAATAAAAAATACAATCTTTGATACTTGAATCCATAATTTGTCATGACAAATACTATAACTCAATACATCTTGAAAGAAAAATAGAGGGCAAACTTGGTAAAATAGAAAAAAAAAACTTTGGGTAATACATCAGAGCCGGCTTTAACTTGATAAAAAAGAAGTAAGTGATAAAATGAGATAGGCCATGAGGGAGCCAGCCTCATTACCTGAAAGGGGCTAGGAAAAAACATTAAACTCCCCCATTGGGTTTTCATATAGGATGGGGAAAGGATAAAAGCTTTACTGTTCACCCCCGTCTTTTCTTGTCTTGCATGCTTTGTGATTGTGCCAACCTTTCACATTCCCTTATCTTTCCTCCGATCCTTTTGTAGGTTCTCTTTGGGTGATAATGAACACCTAAGAAAACAAGGGTTTTTGCCCTGCCCACTCTGCTTTGTGGGTAATTATCACAACCCTTGCAAACTGTGTTCTTGAAAAATTTAATTGTGGGACAAAACCCATTATAGCTAAAAAAAAATTAAAAAATCAAATTGAAAAGCTCGGGTCCGTGCCAGTCAGATAAAGATAAAAAATTTGGATGTGTGTGTTTGGGAGGCTTCGGGAAAACCCCCGGGGCTCACTATCCCAGTCTGAACCATTCCTGGGCCAGGAAATAATTTTGCCTGAGCCTTTATGGGTGGGAACCTAGATGCGAACTTAGAGGGAGTTTTGAAAGGGAAGCACCAAAGGGGGGTGCCCTTTAGTCACTTTTGTAGAGGAGTAAATGTGTAATCTGATTTGGGTTGTTGCTTTTTTAAGAAGGATTAAAACTTTCACATCATCATGTAGAAGATGTCTGATAAAAGGCATATCTCTCTTCGTGCAGTACTATTTTACCATGGGGCCACAAATTTTATCTGTACTTTCATGCAATTTATCCATCCTTTGGAGAACCACATGTTTGTTTTATTAAATCCCAATACTTGGAATCTCCACCACTGAAATTTAAACGAAATCTATTTTTTTGGGGTTTTCGTGGGAGCATTGAGGCCTCCACGTGTGTGGGATAAAAGCAAGAGGCAAGATGCAGCAAAGAAGAAGCAACAACAAAAAAGGGGAAAAACCCGTGCACGGACACAAAAAGAAAAATTTTCTTCCCGACTCAACCCCACTCAGGCCTATTGTTACCAAAATTTGGGTCTTTTTCATATGAATTTGCAAATATTAGCCACCCTCCTAAAGGTCCAATTAACAACCTCATCCCCCTCAAGGATTCATGACATTTCATAGAAAGAATTTGCATCCAAAATCAAACCCCGGGACAGATTGATCGCTTTGATGTAGTACCCCCTTCAAACCCAAAATTTCCAATAAAAAAACAAATCTTCCCAGAAGACTTAAGGCCCTATTCCATAATTGCCCAATGACCAGCTACTTTTCCCGGGGAGAATGACTTCATGAACAGACGATGGGTTCATGGGGAGCTACCTCACCTGGGAAAGCAAACTTTTACATGGAATTTTTTGAATAAAAAGCTCTGGATGCGGCACCCCTTTGCACCCCCCAGCTGGGGTTTCCCATAGTGGTACACATTTGTAAATTTTGGGCCATGGTGAAGAAAAATTGGAAGAATTTCTAAACTACCCCAACAATATCCACCCAAATAACAATTCACCATGATAAAAAGAGGGGAAACTACCATTCAATGGGCATACACAAACGGGCCCTCCAATTAGGACACAAGGTCAACAAAAAAAACCCTCCCACATTGATTGCTACCTACAAAAAAATTTCCCAAACCCACCACACGAAAAAAAAGACAAAATCAAAACTTTTGTAGACTGTAAAACCAAAATGTGAAGGAATTCCGCCCCCCTAACTCGACACCCAATTGGGCCCTGCATGAAAATAGCTTTCCCAAGAATAAATAAAAATACATCAAACTAAAAAAAACACCGAGAGATTTGTATGGACACGCCAGAAATATAGGCATTAATCTAAGCAGCTTAACCCCTAATTGCTGGTATATGCTTACAAACTCCGTAATTACTATGGGGCCCCCCTTTGGAGCTTAATAATTGGGCCTCCTGAACCCCAAAATATCTCCAGTTTTCAGGCTTCAGGGAAAGTCCAATGAACTACGCTGCCATTAAATGTTTTGTTATGTTCGGAAATAGGTATCAAACCATGTATTGGCAGAAAAAATGGCAGGGTAGCTTCTTTGGATTTTTCCCCTGACCATCGTTACCCCAGCCAGGACTTTGTCTGTGTGGAGCGGGGGCCCCAGAGTTCCTTCACATACCTCCAACATTGAATTTCTATGAAAAAAAATCAGGAGGGATCTGATTTAGCCCTTGATCCATATACTTCAAGGGAACTCAGTAAGTGGTTTTTGCATATTGTCGCAGACCAAACCCATATAACAACTAGGTTGCTAAATTTTTCTTATGCAATCCATAAAGGGGTCGTTTTTTGATGGCAGAAAGCTGACCGATACGTACCTTTGGGGGGTTGTAGTTTCGTGGACATTTAGTTTTGTACTATTGCTGTTCCGTTCTTTGTCCTGTTGTTTTTATTGTTTGGGGTCATTGACCATAATAAACAAATTTGATTTGGATTCTTCCCTGTAAACCCCCCCAAATCTGAAGAGGTTTGGGGTTTAAAGGGGGGCGGGTTTATAAAACTCCAAATGTGGCCCCCTAGGAGAAAAAAATTCTAATTGGTCTTGACGTCGCTAACCCCTTCCCGCAGGGATGCTATTATTGGCTTCTACTCAAGAAAAAAATTCTGTATTTTTTAGTAGCAGTAGGTCTTAGAGGGTACAGGGGTTTTAAAGTGAAAAGCAGAAAAAAAAAACATAATTCAGTGATTGAAATGGACAAAATTAACAAATTGGGGTCAGGGGCAGGGAGAAAATAAATTCACTCCAATATGTTTAACCAAAATGGGGACATGAAACTTTTTTTTTCTACATGTTTTCTTAGTTGAAATATTGTTTAGATAGATTTATATTACAGGTGTGGTTTTTTAAACTTAGAGTTTTATTATATAGAGAGAAATCTTTGTTTTTCTGCTTGTATATTCTACAACCATTTGGCTCTTAAAGTCTAGAATGATTTATTCCCAAAAGAATTTTGTGTTGTTTGAAGTGGACTTTCCCCCTGAGAGTCTTTTTTTTCTTGGCAGATGCATGGTTTTTTTATTTGTTTATCTTTCCATCCCCGTGTTGATGAGCTAACAATCCAATTCTTTTTTCCCCCCCCCCCAAAATGTCTTTTAGATTTCTGAGCATACCTCACCCGTTATTTCAAAAACTCTAAATCAATCAGCTTACTAGAGAATTTGCTACATTACTAACACTTTGGATTTCATTAGTACCAAGCGAAGATTAGAAGTGTCACAAGAAATGAAAAAGGGGGGCTTTGAAAACAAATGCCATCTCCCGTTTCTTAAAGATCGGGAAAAAAGAGAAACCAAGCAGACTTGTCAGACTTCATGGCATTTCACAAAAAAGAGAGGTACACTGACCTTCACTGGAAAGCTTTAAAAGCCCCCAATGAAAGACAGTATTTAAAATATATTAAAATTTTTTTTTAAGGCAAAAAGTTTTAAAAACCTTTTAAAAAACATACAGTAAAACAACAAAAAGTATGCCTATAGAAATAAGCACAAAAGCCACCTTTCCCCAACCAAAAATCACTACCCAAAGATACATCTAAAATAGACTGGGGACGACTCGGCGAAATTTTTCATTTTCCCTTTTCGGTTATCGTTTCCGTTATGTAATGGAAAAGGTAACAATAATTTAAACCGTCAGAACTCAATCAAAACCCAAAAAAGAAAAATTTGGGCGGGTTTTTTCATTTTTATTTGTGGCATTGCGGCGATCGCACAATGCAAGCACAGAAAAAATTTTTTTAAAAGTTTTTTTTTTAAAAAAAAAAAAAACCCATTCCCCCAAAAAAGCAGGCAAAATACCTTCCTGAGGCTTTCCACCTACCAGAGGGGGGGTTTCTGGGGGTCCCCGGTTTCTCCCCCTCTTCTCCTGTCCTGGGGTGCTTCCCAGGCTGGGAGGGGGGTCATCCCCGTCGTCTCGCCGCCAGCGGTGGAGGGGGATCCAAAATGGCGACCGCAATTTTTCTTTTGAAATCATGGTCAAAAATACACCAAATCACCACAGAAACATGTGAAATTTATTTATTTAAAATGCCTAAATTTTAATAGTAGCAGCAGTGGGTTTTTTTATAGCAATAAAATGTCGTATTTATTTTATTTTATTTTATTTTATTTTATTTTTTAAAATGCCTTGGAGGGCATAAAAAGCCGAGGCACCTTCCCAAAAATT
>JAWVWN010001358.1:0-122339 GCA_037367305.1 Phrynocephalus vlangalii
TCAGTCTCACTCACTCTATACCCCAAAGCACAGAGAGAACTCCTAGTTCCCTGAGATCCTTGCCCTCTGAAGATGTTGGCCACAGAGTCTGGTGAAACGTCAGGAATAAAAACCTTCCAGAACATGGCCAAACAGCCCGAAAAACTCACAACCGCCACCTCCTGGTTATCTTGCAGTGATTTCTCCTCCTTTCTCCTAGACTCCCACTGCCTCCTTATTCCCCTCCACCAGCAAAGTATTCCCTATGCAGACTCAGCCAAGATAAAGCACACAGAACCCAAAAGCAGCCAAGCAGGATCTTGTGCCACTGCCTGCTTGCCAACCTGCCACCTCCTTGGAGTCAACGTAAAACGCTGCTACAGAAGGAGACCTCGCTGTTGACTGAGAGTGAGCATGTGAGCAGGCATAAATGATGGCTTCTCCTTTAAGGAGCAGGTCTTGTTGGCGCAGTCTCACAGACCTCGCCATTCTACTGTGCCCAACGCTAAAGGATGTGCAGGCAACTTTTGGAAACTCAACTCTTCCTTCTGAGGGAAGGAAAAGCTGAACAACTGTATGAACTGCTTCCCCTACAAGGAGAAACCAGTACAGTAGGACCCCGATATCTGCTGGGGATTGGTTCCAGGCCTTCCCATGAATAATGAAAACTGTGGATAAGAGAGAATGCCTCCAAATATCCAAAACTGCTGTTTTGTGACAGTAGCTTGCTTTACACTTGCTTTTGTGTGTGACAATAGCTTGCTTTACAGCTGCTGTTTGTGACAGTAGCTTGCTTTAGGTTGCTGTTTTATGACAGTGGCTTGCTTTACAGCTGCTGTTTGTAACAGTAGCTTGCTTTGCAGCTGCTGAATTTTTTATTTTTTTTCCTCTGACACCTGTGGATAATGAATCAGTGGATACAGGGGTCCTACTGTAATTTCCTCTGCCTCACAGAGCCCTAACACTTGTATGACATGTTTCTGGCCAGACTGAAAGGAAACGTAGAAGCATAATTTCTTTTCTGGGCACTATTAGGAGAGTGGATTGGGGCCATACCAGTGCCTTGAGAAAGAAGTGTTGGGGTTAAAAACTGTAGACTGAAGACTCTGAGACAAAAGTGAAGTATATAAAAATAAACTTTATCTATTTCTCTCAGGGAAAGGGGTAAATGGGATATTCCTAATAAAACAACAAAACACTAGCAGTACATACAAAAACATACCAAACAAAGTAACATAAGATAATGCGACGGCAGCTTAGGCAACACCCAGGAATCGTTAGGCAAACACACATATTCTGCCTCACTCTGACAATCGGCATGGAGAGAGGGATAGAGTCAGCAACGGGCTGCAGCAGCTAGCAAGACCTAAAAGCTAAAGCGCCATGCATGCATCTGAGCAAGGTGAAGCTGTTTGTTTAGTAAAGATAAAAAAAAGGTTTCCCCCCGCACATGCGTGCTAGTCGAGTCCGACTCTAGGGGCGGTGCTCATCTCCTATTCAAGCCGAAGAGCCAGTGTTGTGCAAGTCCATGGCCACGTGGCTGGCGTGGCTGCAAGGAAACACTGTTTTACCTTCCCACTTTTTATGGTGGTACCTATTTATCTACTTCCATTGACATGCTTTCGAACTGCTAGGCTGGCAGGAGCTGGGGTTATCAGCGGGAGCTTGCTCCACTGCGTGGCACCCAGGATTCGAACCGCCGAGCTGCTGACTTTGCAGCCGACAGTTTTAGTAGTTTAGCAGGAGCCATACTAATTAAAGAGATATAAGTCACAGGCTTACAGTTCCAAATGAGGCTCAGCTGACCTTACCCCTATAATGTCTGAATATAGATATGGCCATATTCCAACAAGAAGAGGGGAAGGACTCGGGGCTGGTCACGGGAGGAACAGGTACCTTGCCTTCTCACTTGAATGCTCCCTCACGGCAGCACCAACGGCTGGCCGCTGCTGCTTTTGGCAGCCTGCCCACCTCTCTTCTGGGGGAAAAAATCCTTATCTTCTCTCTGTCAGCAACGCAGATGGAAAGATAGGGCTCACTGCCCACGGAGAGAAAGTGAGCCTATTAAACTACACAGCCGTGTGCTCTGACGTGGAGAACTGGAACCACTTTAGTTCCTTTTCCACCGGAGCGCCATTTAAGAGGACGAGCACGTCTACACGTGACAGCATGTTTACCTTTCCTGCATTGCATCTCCATGCCACGTAATCCAGGATGAAATGACAAGTAAGCACATAGAGACACAGCTACTGTGTGTGTCTATTATGCATTATCTGTACCTCCCTAGGGATCAATGTGAGCCCAATCCTCCCTGTCATGATGCCCAGAGAGAAACAGCAAGAGAGATGAGAAAGGAAGGACTATTGCCTTTACTTCCTGGTGCTCTCCTCCCCACCCGGCTTCTCCTTAGTGACACAGAGTAAAAGATGGCTTCAGGCAGCCTTCTTTTCTAGTCTTCCCTAGAGGTGCCAGGGGCCCAACCTGGAGGCTTTCTGCAGGCAGAGAAGGTCCTTTCTTTCACTGATTTTCAGAAGACTTCACTCCCAGGTGGTGTGGTGAAAGTGATCTGATCACCTACCCTCTCCCCTTGCTCTTTTCCACCCTGGGCTGCAAATCAGGGCAAAAGAGGGATTGGGAACCCGCTTATCACTTTTTGATCATATCTTTTCACAAATGAGCTCGCTTTCTTTTTTCCTTCACAAGAAAGATGGAAGTAGCCAATGATGCCTGCAGCTCCATCAGCCGTTGTCAAGACAACTCAAGGTGGGAAGGGGCTATGTGGGTATTGTAGACCAGAAGTGGGGGGGGTCAACTGCCCAATTCTGGCAGAGTAACAACATACTACAGTGTCTAGAGCAGTGGTTCTCAACCTGTGGGTCCCCAGATGTTCCTGGACTGCAACTCCCAGAAATCCTGGCCAGCTCAGCTAGTGATGAAGACTTCTGGGAGTTGTGGTCCAGGAGCATCTGGGGACCCACAGGTTGAGAACCACTGGTCTAGCGAGTTGAGACTAGAGCTCTATCCATGTACTACAAAATCCAGTGTTTAAATATGCTCAGAGATGAGCAGGTAGCCACGTTGCCTTCCACTGTGGGGCTTCTATGTGGCTAGGAGAGCTCTCCACACATGTAAGAATCCTGGAAAATTTATGTTCAGAGAAAAAAACCTTATGCTTCCTTGCATGCAGAATGTGCCTGCAATAGGGAACCTCTCCTTTTCAGTCCTCATTGGCAGTAGGTGAAAAGTGATAACAGAGGTCAGTTTCCACCTATGTGTTTTCAGGAGACTGATTTCTGCAACAACTAAGGGTGTTTATACACGACCCCTAAGCTCCGCCGCAAATGGCTGCAAGGTCCGGACCTTAAAAATGTTTACCCACCAGCTCCGGACTTTGCAGACAATTAAGTGCGACCCCGCCCACTTTAGCGCGACCAAACAGCAGTTTTCTTGTACCTGGTCTTTGATGGTGACAAATATTTGATCCGGTGTAAGGATAGTGAGTGCGGGGCTCTCCTGGCTTCTGTTTGTTCTTTTTTTGCACCCCGCCCCTTTAAGAGATCTGAATGTTGTCCGGAACAAAACGGCGGTAAACCGGCCGTCTTTGCTTTCTTTTTTCTCCCTTTTCTCCGTCCCTCAGGCAGCCAGCAACCAGGAAGTGCCGAGGGGGGTGGGGACAGAGGAAGACAGAGGAAGAGCGACGAACCCCTAAGATCTCTGGTCCGAATTTAAGTGGCCAGCGGATCTTAGGGGTCGTGTAAAAAGGCCCATAGTAGGGCTTAGGAGTCTCAGATTAAAATTCCCAGGCAGCCACAAAGCCTACCGATGCCGTAGACCACCCACTTTCTCTCAGTCTACTCTGGCCTAACTCATAAGGATAGAAACAAGGAGGACAATACAGTACACTATACATAGTCTTGAGCTCCATAGAGGCACTGAGGAGGGCTCAGGAAATCACCCCACTAGCATTCTCGCTCTCTCTTTAAACCTTCCCTTCAAGCCTGTTTGTGGACTTTTGATAAAGGGGAGGGGGTTAATGACACACTTCCCCCCCCCCCAGTTCTTACTTTACACTCTTTGTTTATATCATGGGGGGCATCAACAGACACCCACACCCCCACCCCCAACAATTCCTCCCAGTTACTGTTTGTGGTCCTTGGATGAACTGGCTTGAGTGCAGAAAAAAAATCATGATGGGACACACACATACACACACACCCTTTCTTCTGTCAGCTCTGTCTTGCACACAGGAAGAAGCCCTTCCGACATATAACAGGGATCAGAGTTCCCAGACAGGGAGTGCTCTTCAGATGACCAAGGGAGAGGCAATGTATGGCTGATCCACTTCCCCTCCACCACCAGCAGGACTTTCTGTAGCATGAGCTCCGAAATGCCCGAACTCATACCAGATTCCTCTAATCCAAGGGTCCTCAACCTAAGGCCCGGGGCCGGATGTGGCCCCCCAGGGTCCTGAATCCGGCCCCTGGGATCAATTGCAGACCCCCCACCTACCCCCTGCTTTGCAAGCAAGCCAGCCTCCGCAGCTGCTTCTATCACTGAGGTGGGCTATAGAAGCAGATGATCAGCATGCTAGCTAGTGGGACCGTTCAAAGTGGCAAGGTCTCCTGCTCCCCACCCGCCGCCCAGATGGTCGAGGCACCAGCTGCAGCCAAGCAGGGCAATTTAAAATGTCGGCCTTTTGGGGGGGGGGGCTGTGGTCCGGCCCCCAGTGGTGTCTGGGGGTAGTGGACTGGCCCTCTGTTTGAAAACTTTGAGGAGCCCTGCTCTAATCTATACAGACCCAAGGGCGCAGGGAGGAGTGGGGTGAGACCCAGCAAAGGGGTTGGGGAGTAATTTTCTAAAAGCCGTCAGCGGGATCGTGGCCCTCGATCGACTCCAGGAGGGGTGGTTCGTTACAGCTTCGTTCCTGGGCCGAAGGGATTTCTCGGACGGCTCCGCAGGCGCGCCTGTCACTGCTTGGGGAAACGAAGCTTTTCTGAACGCTCCTCTGCAGTCATCATGCCCGCCTCCCTGTCGAAACCTCTGTCGAGAACAGGAGGCCTGGAAGGGGCCCGGGCGGTGTCTTTTCTTGGGAACCGAGCTCGATTCTCCTTGGGACAGAGGTGGTGGCGGAGGTGGTGGTGGCAATGCGTGCGTGGACTCCTAATCACGAAACATGAAGTTACAGTATCTTGAACTTCGTCCGTCGGGCTTCAGAGCCGCCACGGCACTGTGTGTGTGTGTGTGTGTGTGTGTGTGTGTGTGTGTGTGTGTGTGTGTGTGTGTGAGAGAGAGAGAGAGAGAGAGAGAGAGAGAGAGAGAGAGAGAGAGAGAGAGAGAACAGGAGCCAAAAACCGGAGAAGCGGAGATCGGAAAAGCAAAGCACACACACACACCCGATCCCCTCCCTTCCCCCTCCGGACCGGGGCTGGGGGCGAAGCGGGCGCGCTTTCACTCACCGCTGGCGCAGCTGCGGTTCACCCACAGCAGCTCGGGCTGCTCCATGTGCTCCTGCCTCCTGAGCCACCGCCGAGAGTCACTGCATCCCCGAGGACCAAAGACGGGCGGCGGCGGAGACGGCCGTCGGGAGCCGGGAGTCCGTGTGGAGCTCTGAGTCGGCGCTGAGGAGCTTCGCTGGGTCGCGGGTGGCGCTCTGGCTTCCTCAAGCCGAGCAGAAACGCCCGCCTCGCCTCGTCCCAACCTGTCGGGCGCTGGAAAGTGGCCCCCGGCGAAACGGGCGCCCGCACCTGCTCCGGCCGGGATCCGGATACGCCGCTCCACGCAGCGGCCCCTCCTTCACTACCTTGTTGTCTCCCTCTCTTGCTAAATACACGCACACGCACACACACGCGCGCGCACGCGGCCGATCTCGCCTCTTCCCTTTCGGGATAAAAGAGCCGAGCAAAGCAAAGGAACGCAACCTGTGCCAGCCGCGTGTGCCCGATGTGTAAGGGGCACCAAGGCCTGTACGCGTCTCGGAATTATTGCAGGTCTTTCTGTGCAGAGCGCTGAATTCTTACCCGGGGCGAGTAGCAGCCCATGACACAAAAAGAAGGCACACTCAGAACGTAACAGACGCCAGAGTCATGGGGTGAGTTTTGCAAATACTTGACTGAAAGAAGCATTCAAAAATTAAGGGAGATAAAGAACCGGGCATAAAATTAATGATGCCAAGGCTGTGGCTGTCCTGATCTAGTCCCAAGCCTCACTTTTCAGAGTGCAAGAAAAAGTATCCTTATTGAAATAAATCATGTTTTCCCATCTCCATTAAGAAGTTGTGCCAATGTTTCTTTTCTCTGTCTTTTGCTTCACACATATCTGAAGAATGCTTTTTATTGCTTTTAGCGTCTCTAGCTAAAGAAAAGGCCATCTCTATCCACAATAGGAATGTGGCTTTTGGATGTTCTGAACCAGGTACACCGTAATTTTCCCTTCTGGGAGTTCCACCTACTTTGCAGCCACCTGGAAAACATTTCAATGCAATACACCTAAGATCTAAATTAGAAGGCTTCCAGGCTTAGGTTGGCCAAGTTCCACCCAAGCGCCTTGCTCAGAAAGAAACCTCCCTACTAGCCCTGAGGTAGGAAGAAGCAGCTTGGAATATTTCATCATGTTAACTAGAGATGGGCACGACTTGAAAAAAAAATTTTTCGAGTTGTCGTTAGTCGGGCCGGTTCCGTTTCGGCTCGTTTCCGTTTTTCGCGAAAATTCGCAAAAATTAGTCGGTTCGTTTTTTCGTTTTTTCGTTGTCGTTAGTACTGGTTTGGGGGGGGAGCGGGCTCCTGGAGGCACCTCTGTGGTGGGTGCCTCCTCTGGCCCGCTCTAAAGGGAAAGTGGGCTCCTGGAGGCACCCGTGGGTGCTTCCTATCCCCCCACTAGGAAGGGGAAGCAGGCTCGAAGAGACCCCTCAACATGGGGGTCTCCCCTCTTCACCTGCTGCTGCTGCAAAATGGTATGCAATAGCCATATGGATATTGCATACCAGTTGTGCAGACAGTGAGACCAGTGAGAGTGACTGATAGCATCATGCCTTCCCTACACAAGGAAGGCTCTCGCACCGCCATGTCTCACACAGAAGGGAAATGTACTTGCTGCGTGTAGTGCAATGCAAGCAAGTAGATCTGGCTTAGGGTTAAGGTGGGTTAGTGCTAGGGTTAGGCTAGTGACGGGTAAGGTTACGGTGGGCTAGTGGGTTGCACCTCTGGGTGCCTCTCTGACCCACTAAGAGGACAGTCTGTGACGTATGGGTAAGGAAGGAGTCAAGGGTTAGGGTTAGGGTTCGGCGGCTAGGGCAGGTTTTAGGGGGCTTTTTGGCACATCCCAGAAGTCTCCATGGCCAAGTGGCCATGCGATTGGTGGGATGGCTCCAAAAATTTGCATGGTCGTCCACTCCCACATGGCTGGCCACTCGGCCAGCCCATCATTGCGCAGGTGTAATAAAATAAAATAAAATAAAATCAATGGAGGACAGAGGAGGAGAGGAGAGACATTTTGTTGCAAGAAAAAACCCACTGCTACTGTGAAAAATCTGGCAGTTTATAAATTTTCGCGTGTTTCTGTTGTGCTTGTGTTTTTGGACCACGATTTCAAAAACAATATTGCGTTCGCTGCCCCATTTTGGATCCCCCGCCTGCACCGCATGGCATGGCGACTCGAGTCCGGCTGCCCAGGACGGGGGGGAGGCGGGACCCCCCTCCAGAAACCACCCCTCCGGTAGGTGCCCTGCGCCCTTAGTCAAGCAGGCATTTTTCCGCCTGCTTTTTTGGCCCGGGAATGGATGGGGGGACGGGATAGAGTTTAAAAGTTTTTTCCTGTGCCGTCCGTGCCGCTTGCTTGCGCGCTTTAATTGGCTGCGGCGGCCGGCGGCCGGCGAGACTGGGCTTTTTGCTGGCTGCTGGCTGCGAGCCTGCGGCGAGTCCCACCAGAGCAGCCCAGGACGGGGGATGGGGGGGAGGCCGGGGACCTCCAGAAACAACCCCTCTGGTAGGTGTCCTGAGGCACGGCAGGCATTTTTCCGCCTGCTTTTTGGCCGGGAACCGGGTTTTTTAAACTTTTAAAAACTTTTTTTCTGTGCTGCGTGGCATCGCGCGATCGCGCGATGCAAGGAACGAGCACGACAAATCAGACCAAAATTGTTCGTTCGTCGGTTCGAGCTCGAAGTCTGGCGGAGTAATTCCCGTTACCGTTTCCGTAGAGTAACGGAACCGAGTAACGGAAACGGAAACGGGAATACCGCTAAGTCGTGCCCATCTCTAATGTTAACCAAAAAAATCCTACACTGAGGGTTCCTTCCCCCCCCACACACACACACTTGTCAATATAAAATTGAGCTTTGTTTTGTATGCCTCAAGCTAGTTGTGCGAGGACTTACTCCACAGCATAATTGTTATCATGGAGCTTTGCTTTGTATGCTTCTTGAGGATTGAAGTAAGAATTACATCTCTCCCTACCAGCTAGTAACATGCAAAGCCTAGCATCTATCCTAAAATGGATTTAGTCCCTGTGTTTAAAAAGCTTGCCTTCTCCTGGACTAGGATGTCCCATTATGTTCTGACCCAAAATAAATCAAAATCTGGTCCAGTCAATTTTGTTCTAGAGACATGAAAAAATATGAAGTTTGGAAATATATTGAATTTCCAGTTTCAATGTTTGCAATTAAAGAGTAGCTGTGTGCTTGTGGAGATCTAGGTTGATTGGAAGGCTTTGCTGCCCAAGCATTGTCCGTCTGACCCAGAGAACCATCTGATGACACAGAGAATATACAGGGTGGGGGGTGGGGGAGTGTGAGACCAAGCTTGAAAAGGAGGGTCCTTTAATGAATGAGAAGTTACAGTATCCTGGATAATAGAACAGATGAAGGAGGTGATGACAGGGGAGAGGAGAGAATTGTTTCTGATGACAAAGTGGCGGGAAATGAGGAGTCAGGGACTGGCCAAGGACAGAACATAACATAAGAACATAAGAAGAGCCATGCTGGATCAGGCCAAAGGCCCATCTAGTCCAGCTTCCTGTATCTCACAGTGCCCCCACCAGATGAGTTTGGGAGCACATGAGACTAGATATCTGTCTCCTGATACCACTCCCCTGCATCTTGCCCTTGAAGTACCCCGGTTTTAAGCCTGGAGATTACACATCTCCATCATGGTTTGTAACCTGTGATGGACTTCTCCAGGAATCTGTCCAATCCCCTTTTGAAGGCATCCAGGACAGATGCCATCACCACATCCTGTGGCAGGGAGTTCCACATACTAACAACATGCTGGGTTAAATAAATCTTTTGTCTGTTCTTACTCTCCCAACCCTGAATTTGAGTGGATGTTCCCTAGTTCTGGTATTTTGGGAGAGGGAGAAGAGTGTCTCTCTATCCACTTTACTCATACCCTGCATTATTTTGTATGTCTCAATCATATTCCCCCTCAGACACCTTTTTTCCAGACTAAAGAGCCCCAAATGTTTTAGCCTTTCTTCATAAGGGAGGTGCCCCAGCCCAGTAATTTTAGTCGCTCTCTTCTGCACCTTTTCCAGTTCCACTATGTCTTTTTTGAGATGCGGTGACCAGGATTGTACAGAATACTCTAGGTGTGGCCTTATTATCATCTTGTACAATGGCATTAGTAGTAGGGAAAGGGGTGCTCCTGTCAAAGGGGCAATAAAACCATCAAACACCGGAAGTCCCGCCCCCTTACCGGAAGTCCCACCCCTTGCCGGAAACCCTACCCCCTTACCGGAAGTCCCTACCTTCCGCCCCGCCCCCTTACCCGGAACCGGAACCTTCCTGGGCCCTTTGACCTGGAGGTGACGTCCTCTTCCGCCTGACCCGGATGGGGAGCCTTGCCCCCTCCCCCCGACACGTCACGGGGTCCCCCTACCCCACCTCTCAGGCATGCCCGGGCATGCCTTCCCCTAGGGCGCTGCCGCTGGCTATGTGTTGCCTGGGCCGGTCTTGCTGCGTGTGCGCATGCCTGAGAAGCCTTTATAAGAAGAGGGGAGTGTTCTGCGGTGCCCGCCGCCGCCTTTTCCGCTGTTCCTGAAACCGACTGGCCCATGGTCCCCGCCGTCCCGTTTATGTGGAGAAAGATGGCGTCTTCAAGCAAGATTGGGTTTTCCTCCAGCTTGCCGAAGGACACCCCTGACTCACCGCCGAAAGCAGAGAGCGTGGACTCCCCTCCGAAGCCCGAGAGCCCGGACTCTCCGCCAAAATCCTGGACCCCGAAGATAGAGAGGCAGCGGTTGAAACCGAAAAGGCGTCTGCACCCCCACATGCATTGATATTTTATCTAAATATGCCTGGGCTGTGGCTCTCAAAGACAAGACGGGGCATTCTCCTTGTTAGAGCCCCTTGTAAGGTATTGGAAGGGGTCTATGCCACTAAAACCATCAAACACCGGAAGTCCCGCCCCCTTACCGGAAGTCCCGCCCCTTACCGGAAGCCCTACCCCCTTACCGGAAGTCCCTACCTTCCGCCCCGCCCCCTTACCCGGAACCGGAACCTTCCTGGGCCCTTTGACCTGGAAGTGACGTCCTCTTCCGCCTGACCCGGATGGGGAGCCTTGCCCCCTCCCCCCGACACGTCACGGGGTCCCCCTACCCCACCCCTCAGGCATGCCCGGGCATGCCTTCCCCCTAGGGCGCTGGCGCTGGCTATGTGTTGCCTGGGCCTGTCTTGCTGCGTGTGCGCATGCCTGAGAGGCCTTTATAAGAAGAGGGGAGTGTTCTGCGGTGCCCGCCGCCGCCTTTTCCGCTGTTCCTGAAACCGACTGGCCCATGGTCCCCCCCGTCCCGTTTATGTGGAGAAAGATTGCGTCTTCAAGCAAGATCGGGTTTTCCTCCAGCTTGCCGAAGGACACCCCGGACTCACCGCCGAAAGCAGAGAGCGTGGACTCCCCTCCGAAGCCCGAGAGCCCGGACTCTCCGCCAAAATCCTGGACCCCGAAGATAGAGAGGCAGCGGTTGAAACCGAAAAGGCGTCTGCACCCCCACATGCACCACGGGCCTATGGGATTTTCCATGCCCCTCTGCCCCCTAAACACCCCATCGCGGAAGCCCAGCTCTGCGCCCAAAAAGCCGCCCAAGGCTGCCCTTCACGCTGAGGAGACCCTGTTTTGGTCCGATTCAGATGATGGTTATGACCATGGAAGTCCACCACCGAAGAGAAGGGTCTTAAGGCGTTATGTTAGCTCAGATTCTGACAGCGACCTTACAAGCGGCTCTAACAAGGAGAATGCTGCCCCTGATACGGAGGAATTTCTAAACACGGTAAGGCCCTGTTTTAAATCTAAGTTCATATTGTGATACTGTGTCTTGTGGCAAGGCTGCAGGTGTTGTGCGGCTTTAGAGTTTGGGGTGTGCTATGTATCTAATTACGTTGAAGTTTCCTTTTATAATTAAAACCAGCCAATATTTATGTTTTACAGGCCAAAGATTTGCCCCCAAAGGTAACCCCAAAATCCCCGCGACGCAAGAGAAGGGCTTTAAGGCGTTATGTTAGCTCAGATTCTGACAGCGACCTTGCAAGTGGCTCTAACAAGGACAATGCTGCCCCCGAGTCAGAAGAATCTTCAAACACGGTAAGGAGCTGGCTGGTGGTGTTTTAGAGGATGGGTGTGTGTTATGCATTTCATTACTTTGTAGCTTGCTTTGATAATTAATTTTTATTTGCTATTTGCAGGAATTACCCCATAAAACATTGAGCAGATTGCTCCATATAGACCTGCCAGAAATTAAGGGGAGAAAGAAGCGATATATGAAGAACATTGTGCATACAACAGTCGCTGTGATTATTAAATATTATATATCAGCATATCAGAAACAATCTTGCGATGGCTGTCAAAATAATTTGGAAAACCAGGAATCGCATTCGTGTATAACCTCAACCGTTGCATCCATATCAAGACTACTTCGTTCTCTTTGTGCCAAAATATGTTACAAGACTGTCATCCATACCGTCATCTTAATTGCATATTGTTGCAATAGCCTGATATTGACAGCTGAAAATATTAATGAGATATTGACGCTTGTATCTAAAATTTCCAAGGCAGAAAAACCATATTCATTCCTCAAAAAAATGTTAAGACAGACTGACCCCTTGCTATTTCAAAATATTTACTCCGTGGTCACTGCTAGAAATATCAGTGAATTTATTAAATAAAATGCTCCTACACATATTATTTTCTTTCGTTTTTTATTGCATTGCTTTTAAAAAGTTAGCCATGCGGGTTCTTTGACAAGCTCTCTGGAGGGTGTCGACTGTGAGGATTCCACATGCAGCCAGGCTGGTCTCTTGAATTGTTTCTTGCGTGCAGCATCAGACCCTGGAATAGCCGGGTGTTTAGAGGTCTCTGTTTGTAGGGGGCTGACTTTCAGGTTTTCTAACTGCTCTCTAACAGATGAATTACCCACAACAGATGTGGGCACATTTAGTTCTGCCAATGCTTTAAGAAATACATCCCAGCCTTTTGGGCGCTTCTTCTCAGAAATAATATTAGATTGGGTGGCCCCTTTAATCAGGTCGAGAAGGTGAGACCCTGGTAAGGCGTTCCCGTGATACACAAAGGTGCCTCGCTGATCCCAGCTAGAAATATCCTGATGCTGCTTTATCTTGTTCAGCAAAATTTCAGCATTTTTCTTAAACCTTCTGGGGATCCCTTCTAAAACTTCTGGAACAATTGTATCACTCTCAGGCTGTGGGGATGTGGAGGGGACAGGTTGGGAGGTTGGGGTTTGGGGGATGCAGACATTTTTTCCACATCATCATCTTGTTTGTTTAGTGCTAAGTAGCGCTGTAGAACCCCTGTGTAGAGTTTTATTTTTTCATACTCTGACAGGTCAGTCCTTAAGAGAATCTCCCTCATCTCGCTGTCAAGACGTCTCATGGTTGTGGTTCTAATATTTTCTGGGACACCCCGAAGCTGATCTAATTGAGCGCTGGGCACTAGATATAATTTTTCAGCATATTCCATTACTTGTTAGTTAAAAGACCCGTTATTAGGGGGACCGCGATGCTTAGCAGGGGGCCCAGAAAACCTCCGTTTTGCTTGACAATGTATTTTCTCCTTTTCAGGGAGAGCCTCTTGTTACCCAGGCTTTTAATCAGAGCACGTTTTTTCCTTAAGACCCCCACCTGCTTGGGTGTTAGGGCAAGATTACCCTTTAAAGTATTCAGAGCAATTTCTGAAATGGCTGTTACCAAATCATCTGAGGCACCGCATAAAATGGCTTTTCTCTGGCGCAGGGGCGCCTTAATAAGGATTTTTAAGAGGGGAAGATTTCGCCATATACATGCTGACATGTTGGTGGGGAGAGGCGCTGTGACCAATAAATAAAAAAGAATCATCGGGAACCCTTTTTGTTCTTTTTCACTGTATACACAGCAGGCCAGTCAGGTGGGAATAGACCCGTTCTCAGTCTGCAAGACTCCGGGGTATTTGGGTTTAAATCCACCAGCAGATAGCCATGGGGTTTTTTGGTAGCATCTGCAAAAGCCTCCATGAAAAACGGAACTTTGGGGGTACATTGGCCGTGCTAACGTAGCAATTTGTAATTTATCTCTTGGGTTTTTAAAAAGCACCATATATTTAGCATTTAAGCTGATGGTTCTGTTGCTTTTACCACGGCAGAAAATATTCTGTGTAAGAAAAACTACACTCACATTTCTGTGGTGCACATATTGCGTGAAGAGTTTTTCAACCTCCTTATTATCAGCAGCACAATTCATCAATTCGTCTATAATTAAGAAGTTTTTATTATCGGGGGTTAACAAGACATTATCAGCAAAGTTTTCAGGCAATCCTTCTACAAACTTAATAAAGGAATATTTACACAATAGGTCTTTATACAGAGGCTGCCAGCAACTGTAACACCATACAACATTCTCAGGCATTTCAGAAAATACATAACGCGCATTCTCCAACATGTTTTTTACAAAGAAGGTTTTCCCACAACCACTGGGTCCCGCGAGAATGGCTGAAAAAGGATGGTTCCACAGAGTGCTCCTCTTAGTATCCATAAGGGACCGTTTTAAATCCGTCCGTAATCACTCTTTTGTCATACACTACTTTTTGTGTTTTTCTTAAAGTTTTAGTGTGGATGAGCCACTGTCGTTTATCTCTCACAATGCCCGGCTGTTCTACAACTATTTCACGAGGAGGGTTATCTTTCTTGTCTGAAACATAGGCAAACACGAGGTCTTGAAGAGTGTCAAAATTAATTTTCTCACTGTTTGCCACATTCAGTGTGATCCCTTTGACTTTCACACAGGCACTGCCCCCCGACAATGTGTAAGCGTAGCTCTTAGGGCCTGTTGAAACAAAACGAGTAATGTGCTCCCCCTCTGGTATCTCGCTGGTTAAGTCACCCAGATAATCCCCCAGAGGGGGATTCCAATCGCCCTCCCTGTGAACAAAAATAACAGAGTCTGTATCATGGTACAGGACCCTGTCCTGCAGCCGGTCCAACAGTTTATAAAGTTCCAAACAGGCATATGCAGTTGTGAAACAGGCTATGAAGGGATTTTTCATACCTGAGGTTGTCATTCTGTCTGTGTTATGCTTCCAGGTTACGCAGGCCGCATCATCATCAAGAAACTCACACATGGAAACTGAAAATGTTTCTGAGAACAAGAGATTGAAAAACCTGTCTGGGTCCCTTACTACCTCTGTGTTAGGGAGGTTTGTCCTCTGGCCAAATTTTCCCCACAGTGAGTTTAAAAACAACTTAGCAATCTGCCTCTTTGCAGGGTTCGGCTCTATTTTTTTGCGGCGTAGCAACACCCCCTCTTTTCCGAGGTAATCTGCTATATATTTATCTTTATCAGCCTCTGTGACACACCAGTGGGGAAAACCTGATGCCTCCTGTTTCTGCCGCAGGTGTGTCTTCATATAATCAGAAAACAAATCACCCGATCTCTGAAAAAAATGCCACACTTCAAAGATTTTTCCAACCCTGTACCCCTTCTCTATAGCAACATTCATCTCTATAGTGCACCAGGTCCCTGTTAAAGCCCGCTCATCATCTGAATGATTGCATGGTTCTAGCTGGCGGAGTTCTGCACATGTAGAGCATAGCACAAACATGAGCTTTCCACCTACCCTCGACGGTAACACTGGGAAGAAGAGACCTCTTGGCGGGTAAACTTTGGCTTTTATCAACCCGAAGTAATCTGCAGGAGAATCAAAGTTCTCATGGACTATTATCGGATGTCCAAGGGGGTACTCCCTGTTTTTTTGTACATGGGGATAAAGGGACGTGAAGTCATAATAACGAATCTCCTCCCCCTTCGCCGGCTTGTAGTACAAACACACTGCATTTGTACGTCCACCAAAGAGGGCATCCCTCAGTTCTAAGGGCTCTGGAAACTGTGCGGTGGCAAGGAAGTTTTGGACTTCTTTGTCAGTTTTTATCATGTTTTTCCACTCATGCTCCCATACTGATCTCACTTCATAACCCATGCTTTTCAGGATTGCTGTCCGCTCCTCAGTAGCATTATGAAGCTGCCTGTAAGTTTTACCAATCAAGGGGTTCCAGTCCTCTGCAGGGTAGCAGAGGGGGCACCCGTGATAAAAACAACCCAGAAATTCCAGACAGACTGGCTGACCATTTACTACAGCATAGCCATCAACAAAATATTGACCCACCTGAACCTCGCCACCATTTAAGGCATGCTGGATCTCTAGGTTTTCTTTATGTTTAAGGTACAGCAACCATTGGATGGCAGGTGTTGAGTATCTTTTGACCTGGTGGTGATAATTATCTGCAGGTGGTATCGCTATGGAATCTTCCGGCATAAATTTGAACCTGTACATGGCTAGGCTCACGCTGGCCAGAGTTAGGTATTGGAGGGGGTCTATGGCATAATATTCAGTTTCTTTTTTTTTCACAATCTTTTTTAAGGTCAGCGTCATGATTTCGTGGCGATATTTTGTACAAGCCTGCACCAGGATATGTACATCCTGCTTGCAATAATGTGCTATCTCGTTTTTCATGTCGAATGTCTGCATTTTATTCTCTTCATACCATTCTAAAAAAGCTTTCTGCTCAGCAGGCATCATGTACTGCAGCCCGTAGTCTTCTGGCGGGGGCAAAGGCCCTACATAATTACTATTTTCAGGCCTGTTAAAATAGTGTGGGAAATATCCTTTGCACCCCGAAAATCCGAGTGCTTTCGGAAGCTTAGAGAGCCCGATGGGCAAATGGCTGAGTGAATCCATGAATTTTATGCCTAGGCCTTTAACGGTGACACAGAGGAGTTTCCCACCTTGAGCTATGATATCTACATCCAGTTTTTCTTTAACCAGCTGGTTAAGCATGAAATAACAGTCATAACCTTTGGAATTATGGGCTATGAAAGTAGTACCGCTAAAACGATTATCTTTAGTGAATGTCAATATAAAGTCTGCTATGCACGACTCTCCTTTGAACTCCCAAGTCCGGCCATAAGGCCAACGTCTCACCTTTTTCTTAGCACTCCTTACACCAAGGATCTTCTCCTCCTCCACCTCCTCCTCCTCATCCGTCTCAATCTCATCCACCTCACCAGTAGCAGCATTTTTTTCAGGGAGCACATTCATTTCATCCTGAAAACATTCCACAGTTTCCCCACCAAAAGCCTCAGCAAAGCAGTAATTAGCTACATGTATGCCTGTGTCTTGTTGTGCCTCGATGTCATAAAATATATATTGCGTTGAAATTTCAGGGTATTTAACAGGTTGCATAATGCATAGATGTTTTTCATCATCCTCTTTTAAGATATCCCAACATATTGTGCATTGACGCCCTCGGCAACTGGCAGTGCTATGATCGTACTTTTGATAATGCCTACATTGTTTACAATATATCTTAAGCACACAGGACACTTTACCTTCTGAGGCCAGTTTGTCATGAGCTTTTAAACAGTCAGCTGATTGGCAGAGCAGTTTGCAACAACCACATCTCTGCTGTTCATCTATTTTAGGGGTACAATCCTCTTTCAAACACATCCTACAGAAAAATAGGCAGCGATGTGTATGTTGATAGAGGGTGTTACAATAGGAGCAGTAATTTTTTGAACCAAAAAGCCCCTTTACATTAAGAACACCATAGTAATGACAATCATACAGGAATAGGGTATGTGTTTGGGCATAGCGCTGAGTCCCCGACTTAAATAAGCCCCAGCCATCCTTATTATAAAGAGCAATTTGGATATTCCGCTGTAGATGGTGTTCAAAAAGACCAATGTCATTCAAAGACACCTGTTTCTGCTCAGGCCACCCAACCTCCTGACAGAGCTGTTTAGCAGCTTGCACCAGCTCAGAGTCTGTAGGTATTGCACCACAATCAGCATGAGCTATGACAGCAGACAAACTTCCTGCGAAACAGAGCATGCCATCCATACTCTTAAAATCTACCAGATGTTGCCTCTTTTTAGCAATGATGTTGCTGTATGGTATAGTTTTCAAGCGTCTGTTTGGCCTACCGCCGCCTCTTGGTGGTTTAACAATTGTAACAACTAAACGTAAAGCACCCTCTGTACAAAGTTCCATGTTGCTCTGTAACAAATTACTCATATTTGTTAGGAATGCCTCGGGGTCCAAGGCTTCTTTTGACTGTTTTACTGAATATAAAGCATCTCTCATGTTACCACCCTCAAGCCGCATCTGAACAAAATCTTCAGGGTCAATGTTCTGGTTGATATCATTAAGCACCTGCTGTATTGCATTATAAAGTGCTGACATTGCATCAGCATAGGAACCAATATGCTCCAGATTAACAAAGCGGAAAATAATACCCCTACGCATAGCATTATACTGTTCCTGCACCCAGGTCCATGTTCTCAAAATTTCAGCATAAACAGGGGGAGCTTGCTGACCAGATGATGCATTGTCATTTACAGAATCTGGAGATTCACCAACCTCACCCTCTGGATGATGTGAGGTCTCTAGAGAACAGGGCTGTGAAGATTCACCAACCTCACCCTCTGGATGCTGTGAGGTCTCTAGAGAACAGGGCTGTGGAGATTCACCAATATTTACCTCTGGGTACTGTGAGGTCTCTAGAGAACAGGGCTGTGAAGATTCACCAACATTTACCTCTGGGTGCTGTGAGGTCTCTAGAGAACAGGGCTGTGAAGATTCACCAACATTTACCTCTGGGTGCTGTGAGGTCTCTAGAGAACAGGGCTGTGAAGATTCACCAACATTTACCTCTGGGTGCTGTGAGGTCTCTAGAGAACAGGGCTGGTGCTCCTGTCAAAGGGGCAATAAAACCATCAAACACCGGAAGTCCCGCCCCCTTACCGGAAGTCCCGCCCCTTACCGGAAGCCCTACCCCCTTACCGGAAGTCTCTACCTTCCGCCCCGCCCCCTTACCCGGAACCGGAACCTTCCTGGGCCCTTTGACCTGGAAGTGACGTCCTCTTCCGCCTGACCCGGATGGGGAGCCTTGCCCCCTCCCCCCGACACGTCACGGGATCCCCCTACCCCACCCCTCAGGCATGCCCGGGCATGCCTTCCCCTAGGGCGCTGGCGCTGGCTATGTGTTGCCTGGGCCTGTCTTGCTGCGTGTGCGCATGCCTGAGAGGCCTTTATAAGAAGAGGGGAGTGTTCTGCGGTGCCCGCCGCCGCCTTTTCCGCTGTTCCTGAAACCGACTGGCCCATGGTCCCCGCCGTCCCGTTTATGTGGAGAAAGATGGCGTCTTCAAGCAAGATCGGGTTTTCCTCCAGCTTGCCGAAGGACACCCCGGACTCACCGCCGAAAGCAGAGAGCGTGGACTCCCCTCCGAAGCCCGAGAGCCCGGACTCTCCGCCAAAATCCTGGACCCCGAAGATAGAGAGGCAGCGGTTGAAACCGAAAAGGCGTCTGCACCCCCACATGCACCACGGGCCTATGGGATTTTCCATGCCCCTCTGCCCCCTAAACACCCCATCGCGGAAGCCCAGCTCTGCGCCCAAAAAGCCGCCCAAGCCTGCCCTTCACGCTGAGGAGACCCTGTTTTGGTCCGATCTTGAGTGTGATTGTCCTCATGGAGTAAGAGCAGGATGGCAGAAACCAAAAGAGAAATCGCGGAGTGAATGCTCAGATGGTTCCGAACCTGGGCCTCTAGAGGAGCCACAAGAGGATATTTGGACTTCTGCAGATGAGGGTTATGAGAGCGGTTCAGCGGCCGAGGTGAGTTTTTTCAACGCAATATATATTTTATGACATCGAGGCACAACAAGACACAGGCGTACATGTAGCTAATTACTGCTTTGCTGAGGCTTTTGGTGGGGAAACTGTGGAATGTTTTCAGGATGAAATGAATGTGCTCCCTGAAAAAAATGCTGCTACTGGTGAGGTGGATGAGATTGAGACGGATGAGGAGGAGGAGGTGGAGGAGGAGAAGATCCTTGGTGTAAGGAGTGCTAAGAAAAAGGTGAGACGTTGGCCTTATGGCCGGACTTGGGAGTTCAAAGGAGAGTCGTGCATAGCAGACTTTATATTGACATTCACTAAAGATAATCGTTTTAGCGGTACTACTTTCATAGCCCATAATTCCAAAGGTTATGACTGTTATTTCATGCTTAACCAGCTGGTTAAAGAAAAACTGGATGTAGATATCATAGCTCAAGGTGGGAAACTCCTCTGTGTCACCGTTAAAGGCCTAGGCATAAAATTCATGGATTCACTCAGCCATTTGCCCATCGGGCTCTCTAAGCTTCCGAAAGCACTCGGATTTTCGGGGTGCAAAGGATATTTCCCACACTATTTTAACAGGCCTGAAAATAGTAATTATGTAGGGCCTTTGCCCCCGCCAGAAGACTACGGGCTGCAGTACATGATGCCTGCTGAGCAGAAAGCTTTTTTAGAATGGTATGAAGAGAATAAAATGCAGACATTCGACATGAAAAACGAGATAGCACATTATTGCAAGCAGGATGTACATATCCTGGTGCAGGCTTGTACAAAATATCGCCACGAAATCATGACGCTGACCTTAAAAAAGATTGTGAAAAAAAAAGAAACTGAATATTATGCCATAGACCCCCTCCAATACCTAACTCTGGCCAGCGTGAGCCTAGCCATGTACAGGTTCAAATTTATGCCGGAAGATTCCATAGCGATACCACCTGCAGATAATTATCACCACCAGGTCAAAAGATACTCAACACCTGCCATCCAATGGTTGCTGTACCTTAAACATAAAGAAAACCTAGAGATCCAGCATGCCTTAAATGGTGGCGAGGTTCAGGTGGGTCAATATTTTGTTGATGGCTATGCTGTAGTAAATGGTCAGCCAGTCTGTCTGGAATTTCTGGGTTGTTTTTATCACGGGTGCCCCCTCTGCTACCTGCAGAGGACTGGAACCCCTTGATTGGTAAAACTTACAGGCAGCTTCATAATGCTACTGAGGAGCGGACAGCAATCCTGAAAAGCATGGGTTATGAAGTGAGATCAGTATGGGAGCATGAGTGGAAAAACATGATAAAAACTGACAAAGAAGTCCAAAACTTCCTTGCCACCGCACAGTTTCCAGAGCCCTTAGAACTGAGGGATGCCCTCTTTGGTGGACGTACAAATGCAGTGTGTTTGTACTACAAGCCGGCGAAGGGGGAGGAGATTCGTTATTATGACTTCACGTCCCTTTATCCCCATGTACAAAAAAACAGGGAGTACCCCCTTGGACATCCGATAATAGTCCATGAGAACTTTGATTCTCCTGCAGATTACTTCGGGTTGATAAAAGCCAAAGTTTACCCGCCAAGAGGTCTCTTCTTCCCAGTGTTACCGTCGAGGGTATGTGGAAAGCTCATGTTTGTGCTATGCTCTACATGTGCAGAACTCCGCCAGCTAGAACCATGCAATCATTCAGATGATGAGCTGGCTTTAACAGGGACCTGGTGCACTATAGAGATGAATGTTGCTATAGAGAAGGGGTACAGGGTTGGAAAAATCTTTGAAGTGTGGCATTTTTTTCAGAGATCGGGTGATTTGTTTTCTGATTATATGAAGACACACCTGCGGCAGAAACAGGAGGCATCAGGTTTTCCCCACTGGTGTGTCACAGAGGCTGATAAAGATAAATATATAGCAGATTACCTCGGAAAAGAGGGGGTGTTGCTACGCTGCAAAAAAATAGAGCCGAACCCTGCAAAGAGGCAGATTGCTAAGTTGTTTTTAAACTCACTGTGGGGAAAATTTGGCCAGAGGACAAACCTCCCTAACACAGAGGTAGTAAGGGACCCAGACAGGTTTTTCAATCTCTTGTTCTCAGAAACATTTTCAGTTTCCATGTGTGAGTTTCTTGATGATGATGCGGCCTGCGTAACCTGGAAGCATAACACAGACAGAATGACAACCTCAGGTATGAAAAATCCCTTCATAGCCTGTTTCACAACTGCATATGCCCGTTTGGAACTTTATAAACTGTTGGACCGGCTGCAGGACAGGGTCCTCTACCATGATACAGACTCTGTTATTTTTGTTCACAGGGAGGGCGATTGGAATCCCCTCTGGGGGATTATCTGGGTGACTTAACCAGCGAGATACCAGAGGAGAGCACATTACTCGTTTTGTTTCAACAGGCCCTAAGAGCTACGCTTACACATTGTCGGGGGGCAGTGCCTGTGTGAAAGTCAAAGGGATCACACTGAATGTGGCAAACAGTGAGAAAATTAATTTTGACACTCTTCAAGACCTCGTGTTTGCCTATGTTTCAGACAAGAAAGATAACCCTCCTCGTGAAATAGTTGTAGAACAGCCGGGCATTGTGAGAGATAAACGACAGTGGCTCATCCACACTAAAACTTTAAGAAAAACACAAAAAGTAGTGTATGACAAAAGAGTGATTACGGACGGATTTAAAACGGTCCCTTATGGATACTAAGAGGAGCACTCTGTGGAACCATCCTTTTTCAGCCATTCTCGCGGGACCCAGTGGTTGTGGGAAAACCTTCTTTGTAAAAAACATGTTGGAGAATGCGCGTTATGTATTTTCTGAAATGCCTGAGAATGTTGTATGGTGTTACAGTTGCTGGCAGCCTCTGTATAAAGACCTATTGTGTAAATATTCCTTTATTAAGTTTGTAGAAGGATTGCCTGAAAACTTTGCTGATAATGTCTTGTTACCACCCGATAAAATAAACTTCTTAATTATAGACGATTTGATGAATTGTGCTGCTGATAATAAGGAGGTTGAAAAACTCTTCACGCAATATGTGCACCACAGAAATGTGAGTGTAGTTTTTCTTACACAGAATATTTTCTGCCGTGGTAAAAGCAACAGAACCATCAGCTTAAATGCTAAATATATGGTGCTTTTTAAAAACCCAAGAGATAAATTACAAATTGCTACGTTAGCACGGCCAATGTACCCCCAAAATGTTCCGTTTTTCATGGAGGCTTTTGCAGATGCTACCAAAAAACCCCATGGCTATCTGCTGGTGGATTTAAACCCAAATACCCCGGAGTCTTGCAGACTGAGAACGGGTCTATTCCCACCTGACTGGCCTGCTGTGTATACAGTGAAAAAGAACAAAAAGGGTTCCCGATGATTCTTTTTTATTTATTGGTCACAGCGCCTCTCCCCACCAACATGTCAGCATGTATATGGCGAAATCTTCCCCTCTTAAAAATCCTTATTAAGGCGCCCCTGCGCCAGAGAAAAGCCATTTTATGCGGTGCCTCAGATGATTTGGTAACAGCCATTTCAGAAATTGCTCTGAATACTTTAAAGGGTAATCTTGCCCTAACACCCAAGCAGGTGGGGGTCTTAAGGAAAAAACGTGCTCTGATTAAAAGCCTGGGTAACAAGAGGCTCTCCCTGAAAAGGAGAAAATACATTGTCAAGCAAAACGGAGGTTTTCTGGGCCCCCTGCTAAGCATCGCGGTCCCCCTAATAACGGGTCTTTTAACTAACAAGTAATGGAATATGCTGAAAAATTATATCTAGTGCCCAGCGCTCAATTAGATCAGCTTCGGGGTGTCCCAGAAAATATTAGAACCACAACCATGAGACGTCTTGACAGCGAGATGAGGGAGATTCTCTTAAGGACTGACCTGTCAGAGTATGAAAAAATAAAACTCTACACAGGGGTTCTACAGCGCTACTTAGCACTAAACAAACAAGATGATGATGTGGAAAAAATGTCTGCATCCCCCCAAACCCCAACCTCCCAACCTGTCCCCTCATCATCCCCACAGCCTGAGAGTGATACAATTGTTCCAGAAGTTTTAGAAGGGATCCCCAGAAGGTTTAAGAAAAATGCTGAAATTTTGCTGAACAAGATAAAGCAGCATCAGGATATTTCTAGCTGGGATCAGCGAGGCACCTTTGTGTATCACGGGAACGCCTTACCAGGGTCTCACCTTCTCGACCTGATTAAAGGGGCCACCCAATCTAATATTATTTCTGAGAAGAAGCGCCCAAAAGGCTGGGATGTATTTCTTAAAGCATTGGCAGAACTAAATGTGCCCACATCTGTTGTGGGTAATTCATCTGTTAGAGAGCAGTTAGAAAACCTGAAAGTCAGCCCCCTACAAACAGAGACCTCTAAACACCCGGCTATTCCAGGGTCTGATGCTGCACGCAAGAAACAATTCAAGAGACCAGCCTGGCTGCATGTGGAATCCTCACAGTCGACACCCTCCAGAGAGCTTGTCAAAGAACCCGCATGGCTAACTTTTTAAAAGCAATGCAATAAAAAACGAAAGAAAATAATATGTGTAGGAGCATTTTATTTAATAAATTCACTGATATTTCTAGCAGTGACCACGGAGTAAATATTTTGAAATAGCAAGGGGTCAGTCTGTCTTAACATTTTTTTGAGGAATGAATATGGTTTTTCTGCCTTGGAAATTTTAGATACAAGCGTCAATATCTCATTAATATTTTCAGCTGTCAATATCAGGCTATTGCAACAATATGCAATTAAGATGACGGTATGGATGACAGTCTTGTAACATATTTTGGCACAAAGAGAACGAAGTAGTCTTGATATGGATGCAACGGTTGAGGTTATACACGAATGCGATTCCTGGTTTTCCAAATTATTTTGACAGCCATCGCAAGATTGTTTCTGATATGCTGATATATAATATTTAATAATCACAGCGACTGTTGTATGCACAATGTTCTTCATATATCGCTTCTTTCTCCCCTTAATTTCTGGCAGGTCTATATGGAGCAATCTGCTCAATGTTTTATGGGGTAATTCCTGCAAATAGCAAATAAAAATTAATTATCAAAGCAAGCTACAAAGTAATGAAATGCATAACACACACCCATCCTCTAAAACACCACCAGCCAGCTCCTTACCGTGTTTGAAGATTCTTCTGACTCGGGGGCAGCATTGTCCTTGTTAGAGCCACTTGCAAGGTCGCTGTCAGAATCTGAGCTAACATAACGCCTTAAAGCCCTTCTCTTGCGTCGCGGGATTTTGGGGTTACCTTTGGGGGCAAATCTTTGGCCTGTAAAACATAAATATTGGCTGGTTTTAATTATAAAAGGAAACTTCAACGTAATTAGATACATAGCACACCCCAAACTCTAAAGCCGCACAACACCTGCAGCCTTGCCACAAGACACAGTATCACAATATGAACTTAGATTTAAAACAGGGCCTTACCGTGTTTAGAAATTCCTCTGTATCAGGGGCAGCATTCTCCTTGTTAGAGCCGCTTGTAAGGTCGCTGTCAGAATCTGAGCTAACATAACGCCTTAAGACCCTTCTCTTCGGTGGTGGACTTCCATGGTCATAACCATCATCTGAATCGGACCAAAACAGGGTCTCCTCAGCGTGAAGGGCAGCCTTGGGCGGCTTTTTGGGCGCAGAGCTGGGCTTCCGCGATGGGGTGTTTAGGGGGCAGAGGGGCATGGAAAATCCCATAGGCCCGTGGTGCATGTGGGGGTGCAGACGCCTTTTCGGTTTCAACCGCTGCCTCTCTATCTTCGGGGTCCAGGATTTTGGCGGAGAGTCCGGGCTCTCGGGCTTCGGAGGGGAGTCCACGCTCTCTGCTTTCGGCGGTGAGTCCGGGGTGTCCTTCGGCAAGCTGGAGGAAAACCCGATCTTGCTTGAAGACGCCATCTTTCTCCACATAAACGGGACGGGGGGGACCATGGGCCAGTCGGTTTCAGGAACAGCGGAAAAGGCGGCGGCGGGCACCGCAGAACACTCCCCTCTTCTTATAAAGGCCTCTCAGGCATGCGCACATGCAGCAAGACAGGCCCAGGCAACACATAGCCAGCGCCAGCGCCCTAGGGGGAAGGCATGCCCGGGCATGCCTGAGGGGTGGGGTAGGGGGACCCCGTGACGTGTCGGGGGGAGGGGGCAAGGCTCCCCATCCGGGTCAGGCGGAAGAGGACGTCACTTCCAGGTCAAAGGGCCCAGGAAGGTTCCGGTTCCGGGTAAGGGGGCGGGGCGGAAGGTAGGGACTTCCGGTAAGGGGGTAGGGCTTCCGGTATGGGGCGGGACTTCCGGTAAGGGGGCGGGACTTCCGGTGTTTGATGGTTTTATTGCCCCTTTGACAGGAGCACCCCTTTCCCTACTACTGGCATTATAATGGCTGTTTTATTTTCAATCCCCTTTTTGATAATCCCTAGCATGGAATTGGCCTTCTTCACCGCTGCCACACACTGGGTAGACACCTTCGTTGAGCTGTCACCAGCATGCCGAGATCTTTTTCCTGATCCGTCACGGATAGCTCAGAGCCCATGAGTTGATAAAGTTTGGATTTAGGAAAAGGGGGAAGAACAACAGAAGGTGTCAGAGGCAGGAAAGTAGAGGAAAACCAATATCCTCTTTTATATATTTATTATTTATTTTTAAGTTTATATACTGCACCGATTTTCGCAGGGAGATTCTGGGCAGTTTACAAATGAAACAACAAAACAATTAAAAACTCCACAGATACAAATAAAATGGAACACAACAAAAGAAAAGAGTCCGGCAAGAGGCAAAAACACTTAATAGAAAGGACAACAAATAACAAGGGGCATAAAACAGACATTAGCGGATCTCCTGCCCCAGGCTTGGAGTGGATCTGAGTAGAAAATCCCTGGACCAAGAAGCGGGAGTGATTGAGGAGGCTGATCAAAGAAGACAAGTAGCTGAAAGGGAAGAATGATCATACTGTGGGGGGTGGGGGTGCTGGTGGAGAGAGTTAAGAGAGAAAGACAGAGACTGAGACAAAAACCAGGAATGGAAATGTAAGATTCGAGAGGAGAGAGTCCAGGAAGAGAAAGAAAAGCTCAATCAATCCTTTCACAATATATGAGTTGGTAGGAAAAGACATGACCTGGGAACTCTTCAGTGATGATCTGAGGTGGACATGGAGGGAAGGATTACTTGAGGAGCAAATGCCCTTGTTGCCAGCTTCATCAAGAACATGGTTGACTGTTTTTGAGGCAGTGGAAAATCCTGATGGAGAACTTAGTTTAATGGGCAAACCTGAAATGTTAAAAGTTCTAACCCGTTTTGTAACCCATTGGGATTGGATGCGAGGCTGAATGTTAAAATGGACTTCTATAGTTTCATAGAAATTCCAGAAATAAATGTGGAGCTTTTGATGTTAAAAGGAATCTTCATTGAAAACTTAGTCACCTCCGTCGGGCTAAACTCTCATAATGATGGCATGTTCATTATTTTCTGATGTGTGTTTGTGATAAAATGTTTCATTGCCACCGAAATATTTGTAAAATAAGATACCTAGTGAATATGAAGAGAGATGTGAACCATAATGTTAATCATATGAATCAAGAATGTGATTAATAGCCAAATTATTATGACAAAGCTGTAACCGCTGTATCAAAAGAAACAAACCAGTTCTACATACAGACCCTGCCACTCACTCATAATTACTCTGTGGACATTGAATATATGGCCAAAATGAAAGGTAAGTGCCATCACCTTTTGGGAGATAAAGCTTTAATGGCAACTAATTCTGCTTGCAGCATATGAGATCAAACCAATGAAATACTGTATATTTGTAAATGAAAAAAAAATAAAGTTCATCTACATTTTTTAGTATTTCTGGGATCTAGTAGAATAGAACAAAGTCTTTTTTCTGTTTGCTTCTTTCATGTTGTAGAACACAACTTGTGCACCACCGATGATGGAAAGGGAGTAGTTGTGCTTCAGTGTGAGTAGAATTCTGTCTTCAGGCCCTGACAGAAGCCGTTTAGTTGTGTGCACAACCTGCCAGGTACTACAAAAAGCTCTACCATCCAACTCTCCCCCCCCCCCCCAATTACTTTCCATCCTCTAGGAGTCTAGTATGTGACTTCTAAATCACCCACCCCCTTCTGCCTAATGGTAGGACGAAATCCAGGCTGAAAGAGGAAAAGGGGAAGTTAGATTTCAAAGAAAAGAGCATCTTACTCCAACATGTCCAGTTGAAGGGAGAGTTTCCTTTCAAAGGATGAATGTCATAGCGGCCATACCAACCATGCATGCAACCATTCTAAACACTGATGTTGTGTTGTATTCAAACCAGTACATTATTCTCTTTCCTGCATTGCTTTTTCCATTCACTTTAGCTTTTGCCTGTATGATCAGTGATAACTGTATATTACAGATTGCTACAAATAGGGACAGGAAGTAGTAACTCATTGAATCATAGAATCATAGAGTTGGAAGAGATCTCAAGGGACATCTAGTCCAACCCCCTGCCATGCAGGAAACCGATCACAGTATTTCCAACAGATGATGGCCATCCAGCCTCTGCTTAAAAACCTCCAAAGGAGACTCCACCACCCTCCGTGGCAGCATATTCCACTGCCGAACAGCTATAACTGTCATGAAGTTCTTCCTAATGTTCAAATGGAATCTCTTTTCCTGTAGTTTGAAACCATTGCCCCAAGTCCTAGTCTCCATGGAAAACAAACCTGTTCCCTCTTCAATATGACATCCTTTCAAATATTTAAACATAGCTATCATATCCTCCCTCAGCCTTCTTTTTGAAAGGCTAAACATTCCCAAGTTCCCTAAGCCGTTCGTCATAAGACATTTCCTCCAGACCTTCGACCATCCTGGTCATCCTCCTCTGCACCCGCTCGAGATTGTCAACATCCTTTTTAAATTGAGGTGCACAGAACTGGACACAGTACTCCAGGTGGGGTCTGACCAGAGCAGAATAGAGTGGTACTATCACTTCCCTTGATCTAGACATTATGGGTCTGTTGATGCAACCAAGAATTTTATTGGCTTTCCCGCCCCATCTTCATGTGCAGTTATTTGAAATGTCTTTTTAACATTTGTAAGAGTCAAACCCCTTGAATCTCACGCTGTCCATCAGGATCATGAGAAAGAACAGAAGTTTTTGGGAATGCTGCTGGTTTGATGTTTTCTTGGTAAAGCAGTAATGCTAAGCATGTTGGCCATGACTCTGTAATTCACCTTTTTGTGCGATGAGGATGAGGAGGAATCAGTATCTGGTCTGGGCTAAAATTACTGTTGTGAATATTCCAAATTTGAAGGGCCGAGATGTGGAACTTTGTTAGTGACCATTAAAACTGTTTTTTGGGATGAAGTGTGGAGCTGCTGAGAAAGAAGGCAAAAGAGAAAAAGGAGAGGAGACATATAAACTAGCTGGAAGACATTGGAGATTTTTTTGGGGTTACAATCTTCAGCTGTGGTCCCTTGTTGACTATTGAACCTTTACAATATACAGCAATGCTATGAATTCCAAAATACCATAGATTTTTTCACATGATAAAGTTCATAAAATTAATGTTCCATGTTCTTCTCTACAACTTTTATTTAACCTTTGCCCACCTGTAAGTGTTCTTCTTTTGGCCTGACTATTACCTCCGGTTCAGTCAATAAAAAGACATCGGTTTTATCAAAATACTCATTCTTTATTTCGTTTTCTTCACAAAATAGCAAAACATCAACTGGTGCTGCATCCTGCCACATCATCAAAGGAGCTAAAAACATATTACTCTCGCTCTCTCTAACATATCATTAACATTTAACTGCTTAATCCATAACTACTGTCAGGTAAGAAACATCTCCATGTAACTTCGAGGGAGTTATTTCCCATTAATTCCAAGTCCTGATCCATTATTTTGTTGTTCCTGAAAGGGAGCAATGACAATAAAGATTCCTATTCCTATTCCTATTATATTTAATCTCCGTTCACCTAAACAAACTCTTTTGAATGGGTTAGGTGTCCACATCTTTCCTGCCTTTGTTTCTCCAACTTGGTGTCTACTTTCCCCAATACTTCTTTCTTTATCCCTCTAACAGTATTGTGACAACACCCTGGATTCAGGAGAAATACATATGTAAATTATCAGCCACTCCCAGCAGGAGGGCGGGGGATTGTATGGTATAAAAAGGGTGGAGCCTGGTCTGTGAGAAGGTACCCTGTTTCCCCGAAAATAAGACCTCCCCCAAAAATAAGCCCTGGCAGGATTTCTATGCATTTGTTAAATATAAGCCCTACCCTGATAATAAGATCTAGTGATGGGCGTGGCTATGGTTGTGCTGACATTCAAGCATATTAATAAAAGTAAGGCATCCCCTGAAAATAAGCTCTAGTGTGTCTTCGTGAGAAAAAAATTAATATAAGACAGTGTCTTATTTTCAGGGAAACACGGTAGTTGAGAGTGGAAGAGTTGTTGTTGAGAGTGAGTGCTGAGAGAGAGCACAGCTCTGTTAGAGTTCAGTCAGGCAGGTTAGGTGTGAGAGCTTTACTATTTACTGGTTATTAAAGACACGGAGGCTTGAAGAGTTGATTTAGTCTATTTTATGTTTAAGGCAACGAATACCAACTTCAGTCATTATTGAATGTATTTATTTACTCAATAAACTTCATTATTATTTTTATGTTATACATCCAAGTCTGTCCCAGTTCATAAGGTGACGATTCAAAAAGGTGGCAGCATTACCAAGAAGATCCTGTGAAGATTAATAACTTGATTCTTTACACACGTTTTCATCATAATCACACGTTTAAAAAGGGAGGTGTTGTCACAAGTACAACTTGGGTTTATTTTCTAGTTCAACCTGCTCTTTTATTTTTCTCTCTAAGTCAGCCTTTGCCTTTTCTTTTCTTTTTCTTCTGTTCCTCCACCCACATGTCTCTCTTTCTCCCCAGGAGGAACACCCTTTACATTTAGCTTGGGCACGTCTCCTTTCGGCTTTGACCTGTGGCATCGTCTTTCTCTCCCATTTCTGGGGATCTGGCTTTTCTGACCAAACCCATTCCCAACCTGGGGGCAGGATTCTTTTTCTTTCTTTTATAACTCCCTCCCTCAGCTGCCTCTGAAATCTCCCTACCCTCTTCTTTTAATGTCTCCTTTCCTCTAATCCCATGTTGGCTCCCCCACCCGCCTCAGCCGTTTGACCAATCAGCTTTGTCCCCTCTGGTGTCTCCGCCCTTGCCTCTTTCTCTCCTGTCAGTTCTTCATCCCTTTTCCATTTCCACCCGTGTGGTATTCATCCCTACTGAGCTCTTTGTACCTGAGCTCTTTGTACCTTCGGCCAAGGGATCCCCTCCATTCTCAGTGCCACCCCCCCACTCCCAAAACAAAGAGACAGACACAGGTGTTAGAGTTAACTAGGGCAACACTTTATTGATTTTAACTTCCAACCGCCCTCACCCTGCCGAGGGCCTTGGGGCAAGCTCTAGGGGTACCTCTCATTCCCTCCCTAAATCAAAATAGGTGAGTCCCAAGCCCCTGGTCAGATCTGTCTGATGGACAGGTAATTCCTGACCAGCTGCAGACTAGGAAGAAAAAACTCCCCATCTGCCATCTGCCAAATCCTCTAGAACTCAGACAGGCAATATATAAGGCCTTCCCTCATGCACCCCTCAATCCCAGCATGTGAAACCAGATGCTGGTTGCCATGATGCTGGGTACGGCTTCAAGGTGCTTCTTGGGAGCTTACTAAAACCCACCAGTTTGACCTATTTAAACATGACTCCAACTAGCCTTAAAATCCTATGGGTAAACAGTGTGGGATAGGCAAAAACACGTCCACCCACCTTTTATATGCCAATTAGGTGAGATGGACCAAAAATTCCTATCCGGCCCCGAAGCGACCACCTCAGCCACACTGGACCCAGGGTAGGAGGGCAGTTTGCCTCCAAGGAACAAGGGGGATGCCTGGGGGCAGATGGACCTGATAATTGTCCCAACATTCCTCCCCCAGCACCGCCTTATGAGAAGCACCAGTTATGTTCCCACATGCCCATTTCAGATCGGGAGAGATGGGCAAATACTAGTGTAGGGATCTATCCTGAGGAAGGTATACATTGCCCATCCACTCCTGAAATAAAGAGACATAGGTGTTGGAGTTAACTAGGGCCACACTTCAGACAAGCTTTTCCTTAAAGACTGGTGGTTCAAGAGGAGTTTTAAATGGATTATTGTGCTCTGATTTAATGTTGATCCTAATACTATTTTAATATACTTGTTTAACTCTTTTAAAATATTGTTTCTCTAGTTTTTAGCTTTTAAGTACTGATTTATGATATAAGCTGCCTTGAGTCCTTTCAGGGAGAAAGGCAAGATATAAATATTTTAAATATGTAAATAAATAAAATAAATATTAATATTAATTTTAACCCCTATATTCAGGGGTGAGCTGTGGGGGTGGAAATCTTATAAAGGGTGTTACAACTTGGGAAGGGGGGAAGAGTACACAGTGGAATGCTTTATGGCTGTGTAGGGAAGGCAGGCTAGTAAATGCAACACATGAAGCAAAAACCAGACGTAGTCTCCTACCTGGTTGGCGTCTTTGGCTGTGCAGGGAAGGAAGGCTACTAAACAGAATGCAAAAAGTAAAAACCAGACGTGGTCTCTTACCTGGTCAGCATCTTTGGCTGTGCAGGGAGGGAGCGGTAGTAAACGCAATGCATGAAGCAAAAAACACATTGGTCTCCTACCTGGTCGGTGTCTTCGGCTGTACAGAGGAAGGAAGGCTAGTAAACGCAACACACGAAGCAGAAACCAGACGTGGTCTCGTACCTGGTTGGCGTATTCAGATGTGCAGGGAAGGAAGACTACTAAAAAGACTCATGAAGCAAAAAGAACCAGTTACTTACCTGTAAATGTGGTTCTTTGAGTGGTCCTTCTTGAAGCTACACAGATGGGTTTTCCCTTGCGCCTGTGCCAGGTTCTCGGCAGCTGCCTAGCAACAAAATGGACATTCTCTCACCTGGTTGGCATCTACAGATATGCAGTGAAGGAAGGCTACTAAAAAGAACGCACAAAGCAAAAAATCAGACGTGGTCTCTTACCTGTTCGGTGTCTTCGGCTATGCAGGCAAGGATGACGACTAAAAGAAATGCACCAAGCAAAAACCAGACATGGTGTATTACCTGGTCGACGCCTTTGGCTGTGCAGGGAAGGAAGGCTACTAAACAGAACCTACAAAGCAAAAACCAGATGTCCTCTCTTACCTGGTTGGCATCTACAGATTTTAAGGGAAGGAAGGCTACTAAAAAGAATGCATAAAGCAAAAAAAAAAAAAAAAAAGATGTGGTCTCTTACCCGGTCGGTGTTCTTCGGCTTTGCAGGGAAGGAAAGTTAGTAAACAGAATGCCCAAATAAAAAAACAGATGTCGTCTCTTACCTGGTTGGCATCTACAGATTTTCTGGGAAGGAAGGCTACTAAAAAGAATGCATAAACCAAAAAAAAAACACAACAACAGATGTCGTCTCTTACCTGGTCGGCGTTCTTCGGCTATGCAGGGAAGGAAGGCTACAAAAAGAATGCGCGCATTAAAAACGAGACGTAGTCTCTTACCAGGTCAGCGTCTTTGGCTGTGCAGGGAAGGAAGGCCACTAAACAGAATGCAAGAAGCAAAAACCAGATGTGGTCTCTTACCTGGTCAGCGTCTTCAGCTGTACAGGGAAGGAAGGCTAGTAAACAGAACCTACAAAGCAAAAACCAGACTGGCTCTTATGTTGTGTCTCGATGTAGGAGGAAACTCTAAAAAAATGCGCGAAGTAAACAGACATGTCTACTGTCAGCATCTTTGACTGTACAGGGAAGGAAAGCTACTAAACAGAATGCCCAAATCAAAAAACAGATGTCCTCTCTTACCTGGTTGGCATCTACAGATTTTAAGGGAAGGAAGGCTACTAAAAATAATGCATAAACAAAAAAAAAAAAAAAAAACCAGATGTCGTCTCTTACCTGGTCGGCGTTCTTCGGCTATGCAGGGAAGGAAGGCTACAAAAAGAATGCGCGAATTAAAAACGAGACGTAGTCTCTTACCAGGTCAGCGTCCTTGGCTGTGCAGGGAAGGAAGCCTACTAAACAGAATGCAAGAAGCAAAAACCAGATGTGGTCTCTTACCTGGTCAGCGTCTTCAGCTGTACAGGGAAGGAAGGCTAGTAAACAGAACCTACAAAGCAAAAACCAGACGTGGTCTCTTAACTGGTTGGCGTATTCAGATGTGCAGGGAAGGAAGACTACTAAAAAGACTCATGAAGCAAAAAGAACCAGTTACTTACCTGTAAATGTGGTTCTTTGAGTGGTCCTTCTTGAAGCTACACAGATGGGTTTTCCCTTGCGCCTGTGCCAGGTTCTCGGCAGCTGCCTAGCAACAAAATGGACATTCTCTCACCTGGTTGGCATCTACAGATATGCAGTGAAGGAAGGCTACTAAAAAGAACGCACAAAGCAAAAAATCAGACGTGGTCTCTTACCTGTTCGGTGTCTTCGGCTATGCAGGCAAGGATGACGACTAAAAGAAATGCACCAAGCAAAAACCAGACATGGTGTATTACCTGGTCGACGCCTTTGGCTGTGCAGGGAAGGAAGGCTACTAAACAGAACCTACAAAGCAAAAACCAGATGTCCTCTCTTACCTGGTTGGCATCTACAGATTTTAAGGGAAGGAAGGCTACTAAAAAGAATGCATAAAGCAAAAAAAAAAAAAAAAAAGATGTGGTCTCTTACCCGGTCGGTGTTCTTCGGCTTTGCAGGGAAGGAAAGTTAGTAAACAGAATGCCCAAATAAAAAAACAGATGTCGTCTCTTACCTGGTTGGCATCTACAGATTTTCTGGGAAGGAAGGCTACTAAAAAGAATGCATAAACCAAAAAAAACCACAACAACAGATGTCGTCTCTTACCTGGTCGGCGTTCTTCGGCTATGCAGGGAAGGAAGGCTACAAAAAGAATGCGCGCATTAAAAACGAGACGTAGTCTCTTACCAGGTCAGCGTCTTTGGCTGTGCAGGGAAGGAAGGCCACTAAACAGAATGCAAGAAGCAAAAACCAGATGTGGTCTCTTACCTGGTCAGCGTCTTCAGCTGTACAGGGAAGGAAGGCTAGTAAACAGAACCTACAAAGCAAAAACCAGACGTGGTCTCTTAACTGGTTGGTGTCTTCGGATGTACAGGGAAGGAAAACTACTAAAAAGAATGCGCGAAGTAAAAACCAGACATGGTCTCTTACCTGGTCAGCGTCTTTGACTGTACAGGGAAGGAAAGCTACTAAACAGAATGCCCAAATCAAAAAACAGATGTCCTCTCTTACCTGGTTGGCATCTACAGATTTTAAGGGAAGGAAGGCTACTAAAAAGAATGCATAAACCAAAAAAAAAACACCAGATGTCGTCTCTTACCTGGTCGGCGTTCTTCGGCTATGCAGGGAAGGAAGGCTACAAAAAGAATGCGCGAATTAAAAACGAGACGTAGTCTCTTACCAGGTCAGCGTCCTTGGCTGTGCAGGGAAGGAAGCCTACTAAACAGAATGCAAGAAGCAAAAACCAGATGTGGTCTCTTACCTGGTCAGCGTCTTCAGCTGTACAGGGAAGGAAGGCTAGTAAACAGAACCTACAAAGCAAAAACCAGACGTGGTCTCTTAACTGGTTGGTGGCTTCGGATATACAGGGAAGGAAAACTACTAAAAAGAATGCGCGAAGTAAAAACCAGACATGGTCTCTTACCTGGTCAGCGTCTTTGACTGTACAGGGAAGGAAAGCTACTAAACAGAATGCCCAAATCAAAAAACAGATGTCCTCTCTTACCTGGTTGGCATCTACAGATTTTAAGGGAAGGAAGGCTACTAAAAATAATGCATAAACCAAAAAAAAAAAAAAAAAAAGATGTGGTCTCTTACCCGGTCGGTGTTCTTCGGCTTTGCAGGGAAGGAAGGCTACAAAAAAGAACGCACGAAGGAAAAAACCGATGTGGTGTCTTACCTGCGTGGCATCTTTGTCTGTGCAGAGAAGGAAGTCTTCTAAACAGAACTCACGAAGCAAAAACCAGATGTGGTCTCTTACCTGGTCGGAGTCTTTCGCTGTACAGGAAAGAAAGGCTACCAAACAGAATGCCCAATACAAAAAACAGATGTCGTCTCTCACCTCGTTGGCATCTACAGATATGTAGTGAAGGAAGGCTACTAAAAAGAACGCACAAAGCAAATAATCAGACGTGGTCTCTTACCTGTTCGGTGTCTTCGGCTATGCAGGCAAGGATAACGACTAAAAGGAATGCACGAAGCCAAAACCAGACATGGTGTATTACCTGGTCGACGCCTTTGGCTGTGCAGGGAAGGAAGGCTACTAAACAGAACCTACAAAGCAAAAACCAGATGTCCTCTCTTACCTGGCTGGTGTCTTCGGCTGTACAGGGAAGGAAGACCACTAAAAATAACGCATGAAGCAAAAACCAGACATGGTCTCCTACCTGGTCACCATTTTCGGCTGTGCAGGGAAAGATGGCAACTAAAAAGAATGTGCGAAGGAAAAACCAGACGTGGTCTCTTACCTGGTCGGCACATTCATCTGTGCAGGGAAGAAAGGCTACTAAAAAGAATGTGTGAATTAAAAACCAGACATGGTCTCTTACTTGGTCGGAGTCTTTGGCTGTGCAGGGAAGGAAGGCTACTAAACAGAATGCAGAAAGCAAAAAACAGACGTGGTCTCCTACATGATCAGCATCTTCGGCTAGACAGAGGATGAAGGCTACTAAACAGAACGCACAAAGCAAAAACCATACGTGGTCTCTTACCTGGTTGGTGTCTTCAGATGTACAGGGAAGGAAAACTACCAAAAAGAACCTTGCAAAGTAAAAACCAGATGTGGTCTCTTACCTGGTCCGCATCTTCAGCTGTACAGGGAAGGAAGGCCACTAAATAGAACCTACAAAGCAAAAACCAGACGTGGTCTCTAACCTGGTTGGTGTCTTTGGATGTACAGGGAAGGAAGACTATTAAAAAGAGCGCACAAAGCAAAAACCAGATGTGCTCTCTTACCTGGTCGGAGTCTTTGGATCTGCAGGAAAAGAAGGCTACTAAACAGAATGCCCAAATCAAAAAACAGATGTCGTCTCTTATCTGGTTGGCATCTACAGATTTTCAGGGAAGGAAGGCTACTAAAAAGAATGCATAAACCAAAAAACACACAGATGTCGTCTCTTACCTGGTCGGCGTTCTTCGGCTATGCAGGGAAGGAAGGCCACTAAACAGAATGCAAGAAGCAAAAACCAGATGTGGTCTCTTACCTGGTCAGTGTCTTCAGCTGTACAGGGAAGGAAGGCTACTAAACAAAACCTACAAAGCAAAAACCAGACGTGGTCTCTTGCCTGGTTATTCAGCATCTTTGGCTGTACAAGGAAGGAAAGTTACTAAACAGAATGCCCAAATCAAAAAACATATATCCTCTCTTACCTGGTTGGCATCTACAGATTTTAAGGGAAGGAAGGCTACTAAAAAGAATGCATAAAGCAAAAAAAAGAAAGAAAGAAAAAGGTGTGGTCTCTTACCCGGTCGGCGTTCTTCGGCTATGCAGAGAAGGAAGTCTTCTAAACAGAACGCACGAAGCAAAAACCAGATGTGGTCTCTTACCTGGTTGGCGGATTCAGCTGTGCAGGGAAGGAAGGCTACTAAAAATAATGTGCAAAGTAAAAACCAGACGTGGTCTCTTACCTGGTCAACATCTTTGCAAAATGAATGCAAGCAGAATCAAAGTATTAAACCAAAACAAGACTTGATCTGGAGTTTTTACCTGGAAGGAAGGAAGGAAGGCCGATGGAAAGTATAAATCAAAACCAGACTTGATCTGTTACCCGGTCAACATCTTTGCAAAATGAATGCAAGCAGAATCAAAGTATTAAACCAAAACAAGACTTGATCCGGAGTTTTTACCTGGAAGGAAGGAAGGCAGGCCGATGGAAAGTATAAATCAAAACCAGACTTGATCTGTTACCTGGTCAACATCTTTGCCTGTGTAAGGAAGGAATACAAGCAGATGGAAATATGAACCAAAATTATAATTATTATTATATTTGGACTATTTTAATTAATGATAAACTGACTTCTGAAATTAAGTTTAATAAAGGAGGGTTGAAGATTAACAGATTTAATTAGATATGTGATGTATTTATAGTTGTTGTAGTGGGTAAACGGAAAGGGAGAATGCCAAACCAAGATTATTTGTATTTTTGGAAGGGAGATGGGGACAGTTAAACAACTGAAATAATATCATATATAAGTTGGGGGGGATTGAGCAAGTTAAATTGGTCCCTAGGGTGAAGGGAGCACTGGTTGTCTTTTGTTGTTTTTGTTCTTGTTTTCTTGTAGTTTTTTTTAAATAATATGAAACAAAATTAGTTTTATTATTATGTGGTGTCTTTCTCTACAGAAGGAAGGTATAGAAGCAGATTGAAAAGATAAACTTGGTCTCCAGATCAATGTTCCCTCTACTTGTTTTCTATGTGCAAGCCTTATTTCTCTGCCTGCCTCCCTGCCTGTCTTTTGAGGGTGGGGGGTGGGGTGGGGGTCAGGTTTCGGTTGAAACCCTAAGTGCTATCAAAGCTCTGTTTGTGTGCAGCTTACAGGGAACATTGCTCCAGATCTTTTTCATGTAAATTCTATCAGAGATAAGCATATTCTCTTGTAATGTCAGGCAGGGTGCTCACAGCTGAATCATCAAGGAATTGTATCCTTGGTAAACTTTATTAATCTGATGAATACTGTTTAACATGTCATTGCTTAAGTGTTCTGAATAAATCTTCCATTTTCTTTTTAACTAGAAGATGTTGTGATAAATATTAATCTTCTTAAACCACCAAGTCTTTAAAATTTGAGTAACCAATTAACACTATGAATATGGAAATGCAATAGAAACCAACCCCTAAAGAGAACGCTGAAAAATTCCCCCTTTTAAACTATGACTGCTAAGGAAGGATATGAAGACAATACTGTACAGCCTATTGAATGCCAGGGATTAAATACAGAGACTAATCACAGCAAATGGGCCAATTTTTCAGAAATGATCAGCTGCCAACTACTACTGCACCCACAGCTCTATCAGAAAGGAAAAACCCAACAATGGTCCTCACAAATGCTCTTTCTCATTTATCTGGGAAGTCTGTTACTGAAATACAGCTCACATTAGGCTACTCCTCCATCAAACCCACTGATCTCAATTTAAAAAGTGCTGCAAGACCTCATCACCCTTATCTGTACTCCCTGGTCAACTCCTGAACTTCAAAGCAAGAGACAAATCAGGAAGCAACCCTTGTCTGTGGATACAGAGGACATCTCTACAAGCTATGAACCTGAGGGGGTTGAGAAGGTCTACCATTACCCCGCAGAGGAAAAGTGAATGTAAGTCTTTTTGAAAAGCCAAGGTCTCCTTAACTCACTCTGTTCCCAATGGCTGGCGAGACAGGGAAGCAGAAAGTGGGTGGAGACCAACTGCCAAGAACACAGCCCTATTGTGACTTCAGCATCATATGACCTCAGAGGTACCACACCTTCACTCATTATGCCCTCAGTGGTGTGGCAATGGCTGTTGAAAGGCATCTCACACACTTCTGCACAACCAAGTGGCTTGCACGGGGGAAATAAAAGTCTTGACTGTGGATCTGGGAGTTGAGTCATGGCTACTGGACTTCTTTTTTGAGAGATAGAAACGTTTCGCTGTTCATCCAAACAGCTTCATCAGTCTGTGGATCATAAATAGTTCTGCCTTGGGTCTTTTACCTGGTCATAGTGATTTTGTATATGAAAAATGAATGCAAGCAGAATCAAAGCATTAAACCAAAACAAGACTTGATCCGGAGTTTTTACCTGGAAGGAAGGAAGGCAGGCCGATGGAAAGTATAAATCAAAACCAGACTTGATCTGTTACCTGGTCAACATCTTTGCCTGTGTAAGGAAGGAATACAAGCAGATGGAAATATGAACCAAAATTATAATTATTATTATATTTGGACTATTTTAATTAATGATAAACTGACTTCTGAAATTAAGTTTAATAAAGGAGGGTTGAAGATTAACAGATTTAATTAGATATGTGATGTATTTATAGTTGTTGTAGTGGGTAAACGGAAAGGGAGAATGCCAAACCAAGATTATTTGTATTTTTGGAAGGGATATGGGGACAGTTAAACAACTGAAATAATATCATATATAAGTTGGGGGGGATTGAGCAAGTTAAATTGGTCCCTAGGGTGAAGGGAGCACTGGTTGTCTTTTGTTGTTTTTGTTCTTGTTTTCTTGTAGTTTTTTTTAAATAATATGAAACAAAATTAGTTTTATTATTATGTGGTGTCTTTCTCTACAGAAGGAAGGTATAGAAGCAGATTGAAAAGATAAACTGGGTCTCCAGATCAATGTTCCCTCTACTTGTTTTCTATGTGCAAGCCTTATTTCTCTGCCTGCCTGCCTCCCTGCCTGTCTTTTGAGGGTGGGGGGTGGGGTGGGGGTCAGGTTTCTGTTGAAACCCTAAGTGCTATCAAAGGTCCTTTTTACACGACCCCTAAGATCCGCTGGCCACTTAAATTCGGACCAGAGATCTTAGGGGTTCCTCGCTCTTCCTCTGTCCCCACCCCCTCGGCACTTCCTGGTTGCTGGCTGCCTGAGGGAGGGAGAAAAAAGAAAGAAAAGACTGGCGGTTTGCCTCCGTTTTGTTCCGGACAGCATTCAGATCTCTTAAAGGGCGGGGCGCAAAAAAAGAACAAACAGAAGCCAGGAGAGCCCCGCACTCACTATCCTTACACCGGATCAAATATTTGTCACCTCCAAAAAGCAGGTACAAGAAAACTGCTCTGGGTCGTGCTAAAGTGGGCGGGGTCGCACTTAATTGTCTGCAAAGTCCAGAGCTGGTGGGTAAACATTTTTAAGGTCCGGACCTTGCAACCATTTGCGGCGGAGCTTAGGGGTCGTGTATAAACACCCAAAGCTCTGTTTGTGTGCAGCTTACAGGGAACATTGCTCCAGATCTTTTTCATGTAAATTCTATCAGAAATATGCATATTCTCTTGTAATGTCAGGCAGGGTGCTCACAGCTGAATCATCAAGGAATTGTATCCTTGGTAAACTTTATTAATTTGATGAATACTGTTTCCCATAATGTAATTGCTTAAGTGTTCTGAATAAATTCTCCATTTTCTTTTTAACTAGAAGATGTTCATGTGATAAATATTAATCTTCTTAAATCACCAAGTCTTTAAAATTTGAGTAACCAATTAACACTATGAATATGGAAATGCAATAGAAACCAACCCCTAAAGAGAACGCTGAAAAATTCCCCTTTTTAAACTATGACTGCTAAGGAAGGATATGAAGACAATACTGTACAGCCTATTGAATGCCAGGGACTAAATACACAGACTAATCACAGCAAATGGGCCAATTTTTCAGAAATGATCAGCTGCCAACTACTACTGCACCCACAGCTCTATCAGAAAGGAAACACCCAACAATGGTCCTCACAAATGCTCTTTCTCATTTATCTGGGAAGTCTGTTACTGAAATACAGCTCACATTAGGCTACTCCTCCATCAAACTCACTGATCTCAATTTAAAAAGTGCTGCAAGACCTCATCACCCTTATCTGTACTCCCTGGTCAACTCCTGAACTTCAAAGCAAGAGACAAATCAGGAAGCAACCCTTGTCTGTGGATACAGAGGACATCTCTACAAGCTATGAACCTGAGGGGGTTGAGAAGGTCTACTACCATTACCCCGCAGAGGAAAGGTGAATGTAAGTCTTTTTGAAAAACCAAGGTCTCCTTAACTCACTCTGTTCCCAATGGCTGGCGAGACAGGGAAGCAGAAAGTGGGTGGAGACCAACTGCCAAGAACACAGCCCTATTGTGACTTCAGCATCATATGACCTCAGAGGTACGACACCTTCACTCATTATGCCCTCAGTGGTGTGGCAATGGCTGTTGAAAGGCATCTCACACACTTCTGCACAACCAAGTGGCTTGCGCGGGGGAAATAAAAGTCTTGAATGTGGATCATAAATAGTTCTGCCTTGCCCCCCTCCCTCCGTTGGCAGTGGTCTAGCATGGGTTGTCAGCACCTGGGGCAAGGCATGCATTATGCCCCCCCCCAACCTGCAGACTGCTAAAAATAAATACTATGTCCCTTCCACCAGCTGAATATTAAACCCGTTACCCACCCCACCTCAGCACTTATATATTGTATTTTTTAAAACTGATATAATTATAGTAAAATTCGCCATCAAATTTACGCTCAATTTAATTTCAAATTGCCTGCTTTTAATTTAATTTAATTTAATTTAATTTAATTTAATTTAATTGACAGTATTGCTAGGTCACTCAGTCTTTCTCGGCTCATGGTAGTTCTCAGGTATGTTATGATTAACATAAATTTTGAGAAAATTCTTTCACAACTGGCAGTTGGAAAAAAGATAAATTCTTGATATTACAACCAAGTTAGTCAAATTCTCTGGCAGCTTCCATGTGCCCACCCACTGAAGCAAATCTAAATGTGTCGAGTTAGCAATCAGCTTGTCAGAATTGGCTTCCTTATACAAAGAAAAATATGATACCAACAGTGATTTATTTCAGCAATCATAATTGCAGTGTTCAACTCTGAGTACTTAGCTCATGTGCACTGAACTTGCTCATTGATAAAATGATCTTTTTCAGTATCCAACAATCTCAAAATCTGCAAGAAAGCAAAGTGCTGGTGAGGCATATTCATCTGCATTATATGTGTTTGCAGTTTCTACCTTAAACCGATCAATTGCTTCCTTTTGATCTCTGTGCATTTCTTGTATTATGTGCAAACCAGCATCACAGCTCTACTTGCCAGGTATCTTCTTTCATCTTTCAAATTTTTTGTCTGCAGAAAGGCTATATATTTTGCATATCTGTATATTGTGCTGTATATTTTGGATATATGTATATTTTGCAGATTAGTTATCGTTGATGCTACATAGTCACGATTTTCCTGGCAAAACACAGTCGGTGCTTTCAACTTTTGCACACATTGATCAAGCACAACAGCCCGTCTTGTTGCAAGTAGATCTGAGCATCATTCACTTTGGTAAGTACTGGGCTCAAATGAAAGAATGGCGAAAAAGAGGATAGGCCATGATGGAAACTGACAGATTCCCAGCATCATCCTTGCTTTCAGGGGTTTCCACCGGTCCATCTCTCAAACCTTCCAAAGCTGCTGTTATTTCCTCAGTATGCTCAGCAAGTATGAATACAGCTTCATGCTTTGAACTCCACCTTGTGTCACACAATCGCTTTACCTGAATTGAAGGCTGAGAAGCATGTGTACACCTTTTCCCACAGTGCCAAAGAAAGTCACAGACTGTTCCAACACAAACTGCATGCGCACCAGCAAGACTGAGTGATTGTTACATGGCACAAACACCGCTGTGACAGTTGTATCCAAAATATATTTATGTGCACCACCCGTCTGTCCAGCCATAGTTGTGGCGTAGTCATATTCTTGCCCATCGCAGTGCTCCAGCTTAAGGCTGTCCGTTTGCAACCTATGGCAAATCTGTTTTGCAATGACATCGGCTGATTTCCCATGCAACTGAGTTGAGACCACGGCCAGTTGCACATGTTTAGACACAGCTCTACACATTTGAAAAGGGGAGAGTGAGACTAAAAGATGCTTTCTGGAAACCAGGAACAACTTGCGCATTTTCTATTCCTAGAACCAGATGCGTGGTTTTAAAAATCTGCTTGCTCCAGAATCTTTGGCATCCGTCCAACATTAGCTTGGCCTCCTTTAATACCCTTTGATTAACGCTATAATCCAATTCATACTTGTATGAGAAAGACAGTAAGACGACACCCAGAAAAGCCTAGTCTACTAAGTTCTTAAACTGGCCTACATAAGAGAAGGCAACGCTATTGTGCAGGACAAGTGTCTCAGATCAGGTCTAAGTTTTCTTCTTATTTTCAGCATTAATTTTGTTTCCACTGATTAAAGCAGAGAACAATTGCTCACTTGTAATTAAGCAATAACTGTTAATTACCAGAGGGCTGTCAAGGGATGCCTTCCATTCTCTAAGTGGGACACACCTCTCATGTGGACATGGTTTGTATTTCCTGTGCGACCACACATGTGCTCTCTCTCTCTCTCTCTCTCTCTCTCTCTTTCCTGTACTTTCTCTCTCTGTGTCCTAAGCAGTTACAAAAGTGCAGCAGGAAAAGATGGAAAGCTCATGCAGGAGGATCTATGCTCTCCTCTCCTTTCCAGTGGAAGGGCTGTAGGTACACGTGCTGGCATGGGGGGAAAAGGCAGTAGAAGGTGCCATTGGTAGAAGAGGTGGCAGGAGAAGGAGAAAGAGAAGGCGGTGAGCAAGCAGTATGGTGAGGGATGAGGAGAAGGTGGCAGAAACCGATTGCTGGCAAAAGCACAGCTTTGCTCAACCCTGCAGCATGTACCCAGACCCACGGGACACTTTCCCAAGGAGCACACCTCCCCTAAAAAAATGCCACCCATTAAATAGGCACTGCACCCCCCCATGCTACATCAATCTGTATCGATGCCAGATTTCTCTAGGTCTCTTGTAGTGATGTGATGTTGTTTTAAACTGACCAGCATGGGTGGAATAAAAATATAACAAAGAACGCAATCTCATTTGGGGGTATGTGATTGTTCCTGTGAAGGATGAGGTGCCCAGCCTGGGTGTCCATCTGGACCCGACACTCACCATGGAATCCCAGGTGTTGTCTGTGGTCCGCTCTGCTCATTTTGAATGCCGGCTTCATGCCTACTTTGATGTCAGGGCTGCCTGGGATTGAACCCTAGAGGTCATGAGCAGTTATAGCTGCAGGACATTAGTTTAACCACTGCACCCTCATGCATGGGTAATGCCTCTGATACCATCAACCATTGTACCCACCTGGTCCATATCTCTGTGATGAGGCTTGGAGACACTGTTTTATAGTGGCTCCAGTACTTCCTGGAGGGGGCCTGAGGAGTTACTCAGGGTTCTGTTTTGTTCCTTCTTTTATTTAACATCTTCATGAAACCACTGGGAGAGATTTCTGGAATGTCAGGGTCCAGTGTTACCACTATGTGGATGACATATATCTCCTTGCCATCTAAATCCGATGAAATTGTTTCAGGTCTAGATCAGTATCTAGTGTCAGTTACGGACTAGATGAGAATAAATAAACTGTAACTTAATCCAGAAAACCCAGAGGTGCTCTTGGTCCACTGAAAAGGAGATCGAGGATTAGAGATGCAACCTGTGCTGGATGGGGGTGGAGCGCCCTCTGAAAACGCAGGTGCTCAGCCTGCAGGGTACTCTTGGATTCACCTCTTAGCCTTGATGCCGAGCGGTTGCCAGAAAAACACAGTTAAAACTAGTGCATCAGCTGCACCCATCCCTGGAAAGGTCAGATTTATCCACAGTGACACATGCCTTAGTTACACCCCAATTGGATTACTGCAACACACACTACATGAGGATGCCAATGGAAAGCATCAGGACTCAGGAAGCATCAGTGGGATTACACATACAGCCCCCCCCCCTCTCCTTATGGCAGCTCCACTGGCTCCCAATCAGTTTCTAGACACAATTTAAAATGCTGGTTCTAACCTATAAAACCCTAAACAGCTTTGCCTAAGTTCTCTCAAGGACCACATCTCCCTTTATGAGCTTGTTTGAGAATGAATATCATCAGTAGAGGACTGTGAGGGTCTCATCACCCTCACAGGTTTGCTTGGTAGGCACACAGGAGAGGGCCTTCTCTGTTGCTGTTCCAACACTCTGGAACTCCCTCCCACATGAAGGTATAGACAGTCCCCAGCTTTACCGTCCATATGCAAGTAGGCAAAGACCCTTCTCTTCAGGCAAGCTTCCCTGAGTGAATGGCTGCCTGAGGTTTTTTTGTTTAAGTAGATTGTTGTACCTTACGCCATTGAACATGTTTTGTTGTTTGTTGTTGTTGCTGCTGTTGTATTCACTGATTCTTTTAGTATTGTATACACGTGTTCATTGATTCTTTTAGTATTGTATGCTTGTTGTTACCAATTGTAAATACTGTCTTTACTCTACCTTGGCTCCTTTTTAAGGAGAAATGCAGGTTAGACATATTTTTCATAAGATTTTAAATAAATTAGATGCCTGGCTGGTCACTATGTGTCCCAAATACTGGACTTTGGTTCGATACAGCACAGCTATTTTTACATTCTTCTAGTTTAGCAAAACATGCAAAAACCTCAAGACTCAAATGTTTCTGCCTCCCCTTCTCTAAGGCACCCCCCCATGAGACTGGGGGATTCACACAATAGGATGAAGTAGGTGAAGTTACTGGTAAATTGATTTGGAATGAAGCTCCCAATTGGTTTTACAGACCAATACTGAATATGTACAGTGAAATATGGAACAATTTGGCTGAGTCTTAATAAATACTGTATTTAGGTCTGCTAGCAACACGAGACTCTGATGTATTTTGGAAGTAAATTCCAATGAAAACCTAGGAATTTAAATGCAGGTAATAAATTCAATATCAAGGCATACTTCAGTTGTAATTCACATTGTTTCAGATAGACTTTGGATTATCCCAGCCTACATTATCGTTGAGTGTTGAGTGATGTATGCTCATGTAATGCCCATTAGAAATAGTCTGATATACCCAAATAATAATTGGAAATACTGGATACATGAAACTGGCCAATAAGCTGATGGTTTTTAACCTAAGACCTGAAAGTCTTTCACCAAACCAGAATTCTTCCTATGCTTTTCTAGTAGCGGAAACAAGTACTCTAATTCATATTTATTGTTTATATGTCCAACAAGAAAGAAAGAAAGAAAAAGAAAAAAAAGAAAAAAAAAGAAAAAAGAGAAAGTTTATTTGTCTTCTTTATTTGCCTGGGTCAACAACCACCATTCATGTGGTAGGCAATTTGTGAGTGAAACCAATTTAAATGAAATCAGTATAACAAATTTCTTAGTCGTAGTTTAATAGGGTGTTTGTATAGAAAACACAGTTATAGCCAGGGGAAATGGAGCTGTTTGTCAAATAAGAACATAAGAACAGCCTTGCTGGAACAGGCCACAGCTCATCCAGTCCAACATTCCGTCTCACACAGCCACTCACCGTTTGCTTCAGGGTATTCCCAAGCAGATGTCTTCACCTGCTTATGATTCCCTGCAAATGGCTTTGAGAGATATCCTGCTCATCTCTCCAACCCAGAGGTTGTCCTTGGGCATCCATAATGATAGCCATTGATACCCTTGTTCTCCATGAACTTGTCCAATCCCTTCTTAAGGCTGACAGCTGTCACCACTTCTTCTGGCAGGGAGTTCCATAGACCAGTGAGCCTCTGGCTGAAAAAGCACTTTCTCTTATTTCTTTGAGATATAGCACCCAAAAGTTTCATGGAGTAGCCCCTCGTTCAAGTGTTGTACAATAGGAAAAACAGTTTTTCCTTATCTACTTTGTCCACACTGTGTATGATTTTATAAACTTCAATCAGGTCACCTCTTAGGCACCGTCATTCAAGAGTGAAGAGGCCTAACCGTTGCATCCTCAGATGGTAAGGAAGGTATTCCAGTCCCCTAATCATTCTGGCTGCTTTCATCTGCACTTTTTCCATTTCCATAATATTCTTCTGGAGGTATGGTGACCAGAACTGCCCACAGTACTCCACATGGGGTTTCACCATAGATTTATAGAGGCAAAATGACACTTGCAGACTTATTTTCTATACCCTTCCTAAAGATCCCTAGCATTGAGTTTGCTTTTTTAAACTGCTGCAGCACACTGAGTTGACACCTTCATTGAGCTGTCCACCAGGACACCAAGGTCACTTTCAGGATTTGGTTTCACCCACCCCTCCACCTTCACTCACCTTGTTCTTCTTAGTGAAACATTTTTACAGAGCACTGGTCTCTAAGCAATGTGACCACACTTGAAATACTAGTTTGGAAACAGGATGCTGCAAGAGTGGGGCAATGACAAGAATCAGAAAGGTTCACATAAGTTTGAGTCTAAAGAATGCTTTCTGGTATTCGGCTGTACAGGATACTTAATGAAAGCCTTCGAGGTGACAGTCATACAGTATTAGCAGTAAAGAATCATTGCTGAAATATATATCAGGTAGGCAGTCTGAGACGTTTTTATCATTACATCTTGCTGTATTTGTTTCCTTTCTCGTTTTATTACTTATTTAACAGGGTTGAATCATCCTGGACCGACTTGAGTCAATCAACAGTATTAAATAATGATTTAATTTTTTTAAAAAGACACAATAGCCCAGCCCATTAATAGGACACCACAATCAAGTTGGTTCTACAGTTTTGTTTTGCTACATCCCCTTGTTTTTGTGAATCATCCCATACCTAGAAACCAAGAGAGAGAGAGTCACCACACACGTAATACTATAAGCATGTGACCTGTAACCCATACCTTCTGGTCATCCTTTTCCATATTTCTAAATACTGTACATCCCTTTGGCAAATTGAGAGGCACAATCCAATCATTGGCCACCAGGCGAAAAAATTGGAGCCTACACTCCTGAGTAGTATTTGCAGCCTGCTTTGTGGAAGCGACTTTTATTTAAAAAGCCGGGTAGAGAGCCATCTGCCATGATTTTGGGACCTTCCATGTTTTGTTTTGTGCACCATCCACAACACAACACCTTGATGAAGATGATACAAAATTGAAAGCTACTGCTTGCTTGTGATCTAATAAAGGTGTTGGATACCCAGTGCCATGTAGTCATGGAGAGAGTGACGGGCTAAGACTCAGGAGGCCTGGGTTCAAATCCCTGCTGACCTAGGAAACTTAATGGGGGTGTTGAACTGGTAAAGCCACTCCTTAAATATCTTATGTACTGTGCCCAGGAAGTCCTATTAGGCCTGCTGTGTCAGTTGCCTTATAAGAATAAAGATATGACATACTCTTGCCTTCCCATCTTTACATATTCTCTCTCTTTGAGAAAAGGAGAAAGAAAGAGTGGGTGGGAAGGAAAATGGAGGGGAGATTTCATGGATTACCCAATGCATAAGGTAACTAAGGAAGCATGTAATTGGTTTATTTTTAGCTTAGTCATTGTTCTTCTCTCTACTACTTATTAGTACATATTCTTCATATGACTCCGATACCCTTACCACATCCAAGGTAGATTCTGTTGAAATCTATTAATAAAGGAAGTGTATACATATTAACGGTGGTGGTCACACTAGGTCACTTAATACTTCTTAAATGGGTTGTTTTAAAACCACTGTTTGAAGATATCCCGTGACATTTAATTAAAAACTCTGCCACTCTCAATGCGTAAGGTTGCTTTAAGGAGTGTCTACATAAAGCATTATAAAGAATGGTTGTGGATGCTGACAGAGCAACTGGAGATAGTAGCACTGTATGTAGATTTTTTTGTAAATCCATATGACAATCAAGGCTACTCCATATGTTCATAACCAGGTGTGCACCTCTTCTAAGTAGGATTTCCCTTTCCCAAAGGCATCAGGACTTCCACACCCAACTCTATTTGTGAGAAGAGACCTCGCAGTAACATCAACTTGATATGTAGGTGTGTTGCTCTTTGGAGAACATGGATGCAGCAACTATCATCTATGACTTTGTAATTTCACAGGCAAATTGGTGCGATGGGCTGCTTTTGAGCACAATTTAGGAGCTGTGGATGGAGCACATAGACAGTCCATGAGCTCCTGAGAGATATGAAACAGAAACAGCACATACTTTTCCAGGTCGCATTCCTAAACCCACCTTAATGTTTGGTATTATTATATGTAAACAATGTGTCTGTGAAAATTCTCAGTCATCCAGGTGAAGTTATTTGGAAGTTGAGTCATGGCAACTAGACTTCTTTTCTTCAGAGATTGAAATACGGTATTTCACTGCTCATCCAAGCAGCTTCGTCAATCTGTGCTGCTGTAACTGTGTCCCAGCCCGCATTCAGAATTCAACACCCCATATTTACTGAATTATTTGTAGTGACAAGAGCATGGCATTGGAGGCACTGTGACAACTGGTTAGGAAAAAAAACCACAGCAACCTGGAAGACTGGAACATGCCAGTGTAACTGCAGCTCCACTGAAAACTGAATACTGTAGTTTCAAGTCATGGCTTGATTTGGCTATTGCCGCAGGCCATAAACAAGCCCACCTGCTGTACCCACTGCTTCACTCTTTTGTTTACACCATTTAATTTTTTATTTTTTCCCATCTTAACGGGAGTCATCCCAATTTTGCTGCACACGAGTTTGCAGATTGCAATACAGGTCGTCATGTCACCACACAAAAGGTGTCATATAATTACAGAAGCATTTTGAGTAGAAATGGAAAACTCCTGTAGACCAGTGACGAAATAACAAAACATAGAAAACAACAGATGTCATTTTCAGCTGCATGGCAAATATGATTCAGAGATTCAAACACCATAGTTGATCACTACTGTAAATAGACTACACCATAAATAAATGCAAATTCATTGTACAAAAGAGCCCCGGACATTGTTTTTCATACAAATATGTTACATTTAGAAGAATTCTGCAAAATTTTTGTCAAAGTTTTTCTTTTAAAAATCAACACTCTGCTGATCTTCATAAATAAACAAGCATTAATTAAAACCAGCATAATAGAGAGGAGAAAGCAGGTTAATATGGCCACTGATGCTTTTCACAGTCAATGTTGAGAAAGGGAACATGGCAGAAGTGCAATGAGTTTGTTCATCTCTACTGAGCTAACAGTGGGCTGTAGATAAGCCAGTTCTTTTGCTTCCTTTGTGGAGAAATCTTAAACATCATTCTCTCAGACCTAATTTATCCTTAACCCCACTACTCCACTGAAAGGTGTTAACAAAGATCTTTTGGTGGGAATGCTAAGGCCCCAAACTACATGTGCTTCTCAGGCCCTGCACTTTTGTGTCTATTTGCTTCTTTTTACTAAAGAGCAGCCTTGGAAGCTGGAAGTAAACCTACAAAAGCAGCATGTTGGGGTGAGGTGATTATCGCCTTCTTTTTGTTCTCTTTTTCAAACTTGTAGTCTCCATTCCTAAAACGGTTTCCCGTGTGCATGGGGAAAATATACACTTACGATCCATGTATTCATATCAGATTCCTGATAGGAACATGTACTTCCTGAATTTTCATGGGAGGTGGACGTCTCACTTATACTGCCCCCCCCTCCACGCAGAGATGCTTTTCAAGCATGTAAGAGCAAGAACTATCAATTTTTACTGGAGTTCAAGCCATGTCTCTGTATGAGTCACTGTTCTGGGCATTCTCTGAGGGAAGGCAATTATACTGGTTTCTCTGCAAAGACACTGATACAAGGACTAAAGCACGTACAATGCAGAGAGAAGAATTTTTGGCTTGAAAATAAGACAAGCTGGAAGAGTAGACTCAGATTATGCAAATAGTCTGTGGCTGGGCAGGGCACTGGAAACATGAGGGCATCTTTATGTGAATTTACTTCTTCTGACATATGTGCTGTGGTCTCCTCAAACTTATTTGGGAATGACTGAGGTGGTGCATTTTTTGTGGGGGGCCATGGGGAAACTCCTGGTCCCATATGTGTGCTCTGTATATAAGCTAACCATGCAGTCCACAGCAAAGCATAGCCAGTACTATCCTATCAAGGGCATTCTATGGAGAACATGACAAGGCAAGGCAAGGAAGCCACGGGACAGAAATCTCAGAGCCCATCTTTCTTGGGAGAGTAAAGCTGGACAGACATTGTTCAGAACCCCAGGAAATATATTAAACTTAACCCTGAGTGTTTCCCCCACAGACATACATTGTTCTGCAGAGGTCGCCTCCATACAGATAGAATTTAAGATTTTCTACAAATACTGGCCTTACCAGATCATATCTGAAAATCAACGTATGGTAACAGTGTCGTGGCATGATGTGTAACCATGCCTCATTAAATTAATTTCATAGAACTGAAAAGGACTGTAGGAATACCAACCATTGATTTGATTTCTCTTTCGAAGAAAGAGTATAAAATCAAACACAGCGATCCTACTGCACTTTCCCCAGAAGGACATTCGTATTTTCTCCGACTGAGCTCGGAACTTACAGCTGTAGTATCTTATACTGGTAACTAGAGATGGGCACGACTCAAAAAAATGGTGTTTCGTTTGTCATTTGGTCGTTTAGGGGTCCGTTTCGGTTCGTTTTCGTGACTTTTTTGCAAAAAAATTCGTTTTCGTTTCGTTAGGTAACGAAACAAAAAATGAAAACGAAAACAAAAAATTGCTGTTTCGTTAGCATTCTTTTTACTTCAATGCATCTGCTGCAACGAAAACGAAAAACACGGCAAATTTGGTCGTTTCGTTTTCGTTTTCATTTTGTTTTTTAAAAATTTTCGTTTCGTTTTCATTGCGTAACGAAACGAAAAAACGAAAACTCGCTCGTTTCGTGCCCATCTCTACTGGTAACTAATTACCAGAAGTGTTAAAAATATAGGCTCCACTTTACACATTGTAAAAGTAAGAAATGAAGAGCTGAGGAATTCATCTCATTTGATCTGTGGTTCCAAACCTTGGGGAACCCAGGTGTTTTTGGACTATAACTCTCAGAAATCCTGGCCAGCACAACTAGTAGTGAAGGCTGTGATGAAAAGGGTAAAAGAAGGATAAATATTCATGAGTGTGTTTTGAATAGCCAATCACCAAGCTGATGGGAGTGGTTAAGAATGTTATATATTGGAACCTAATGGGTGATGGGGAGTTCAGTTTGTGTTAGAGCTGATAGGAGTTCAGTTACGAGAGCTGAGAGTCAGTTAGATTGTCAGTTGGTCAGGTGGGAGATCCTGCCACTGAAAAGGGTCTGGTTTATGAAGGTAACACATTATTATAAGATTTCATGTATGCAATACAATAACATCGGCTAAAGCTATCATAATACTGATCATCTAATTGTAAACTAATAAATGTTTCATGTTTTGTCTTAAAACTATATAACCTGGTGTGACTCTCTCTCTCAAATACATAGAAGTGTCCAGTTAATCTGGTGGTGGCAGTGAGTGGAAATCCAGTGGGTGTAAGGGGAACATCACAAAGGCTACTGGGACTTTTTTGACCCAGCATTGAGAACCACTGAATTAAATGAATTCAGACGCTTAGGATGCAATCAGACAAGCATACAGATCACTTTTTGGATCGCTCCCGGATCAACCTGTTTTGCAGTGACCACAGAAGTTACAGGCAATAGTGATCCATCTCAGCCCTTTTTGCACAGCCCTTTTTGGAGCAGTGCCAGCGCTGCTGTTATTCTGGAGCAACTGGGTGATCTGTGGTTTATTCCATCTGGATGTCTACATAGTTGCCCAAATAGCAATGTGGGTGGTGTTTCCCAGGGTGACAACCCTGTGTGACCTATGCAGTAGGGTGTGGCAGTAAAACCTACAGCAAAGGAACTCTATCCTCTTTTGGCATTTTCTCACAACAGCTAAACTGATCTATTGATGTATCACTATATGACAAACCAGGAAAACAGAAAGCCACCCCTCTGGGGAATATTCTCCCGAATAATATGTGCACTGCAAAAATAAAACCCATAATTCTTGCCAGTGAAGCAATTTTGTAAGCTTGAGGACTGACAGCTGTGAAAAGAAGTAGTGAAAGGATGGAAAAGGTGTATCTATAATCAAAAAGAGGGTAGGGCAACCATTCATCTTGGGACCAACTAGAACAGTGGTGTCCAAACTTTGGCCCTCCAGATGTTTTGGACCACAACTTCCACAGTCCTTTGTCATTGGCAGTGCAGGCTTGGAGTTCTGGGAGTTGTGGTCCAAAACATCTGGAGGGCCAAAGTTTGGACATCCCTGAACTAGAATGATCCAAGATGCCGTGTGGATCCTTTGTATCTCATGTCCGAAGGGAAGGAACACTCTAGCGTGGGACACCAAGGATAGTGCCCAAAATATGGGTCTTTTGAATGTGACCTGGACTACTCTACCACCACCACCACCCTGCCAAGTCTGGAATATGTTTAGTTACATTTTGCATGCCTGAGCTGGTGGCCAAAAGAACACCTGTGCCCCACAAAAATTCTGAACCCCTTGAATTGCTTCCGTACAAATTTAGAATGAAAAAAGCAATTTATACCCTGAAGCCTCTTGCTCATTGCCTCTGACTTGAGTTATGCCTTGAGATGATTTATTTCCTATTCATGCCTTATATACTACAGTGTACACATATCTTGCAATTTGAACAGTTTGTGTCAGTGAATACACTCACTGGGTTCAGTGCAGGACATTTTCAGTAGTCACTGGAGAAAGAGTCTTAAAAAGACTCATCTCATTCGTCAAAAGGAAATATAGCACACATTCATAGTTTTACACAGCTCCTGTTCCTTGAGACACAGTGTTCTTCCTGGAACAGAATCAGAACATTCAGATGTTTCTAATTCATATAATCTCTCGAGTGTAGAAAAAAGAGGCCATAGAACCTGGACTTCTAATGCCTGTTACTACTGTATGATGATGGACCTGAAATCAATGATGGTGAGATAAAAGAAGAAACACCCATATTAATACACCTCAGATCTAATGGGGATGGAAACTATCTCAGCCAAAAGAGAATGTTAAAGAATGGCGGGTCTAGTCAAATGCATTGGAACTGAATGAGACCAAGTCTTCATTTTTAACAAGAAAAAATTAGGGGAGGGCTACCCACAGAACTCAAGCACAAATTACATTTATGCAGTATTGGGGATTTTTTTTAAACCAGGACATTTTTTTTTACCAGAACAGGAGTAGGCTTTAGTAGTGTTCTCATTTATTTTATGTTGCTTCATGCATTTTGCCCTTTGACTTTAATATTTAATAAGGAAAACTAATAGAGATTTCAGTAGTTCCTTAATGCTAATTTTGGAAACTTGTATAACAAATCAGGATTAAAAAATGCTCACTGACTGATAAAGGATTGTTTCCTAGGAAGGCATGGTGATCCCTTGCTTGATTAGCTTTAGCCATGCACCTTAAGTTTTAGTGGCCTAAGAGACTCAGAGATAAATTATTAACTTAAAGTCATTCAATTTCCTTTTATATAGGACTTTGCTTGGGTAACTGGGTTAATAAACTTGTGCTAAACCCCAATGTCCAATTTATTCCCACTTTTATTGCTAGAAATGCACTGTTGGGTCACCTTAGTCTACTGAATGTTTTCTAAAGAAGGAAAAGGAACATGGGCTAAACACAATACTGTTCTTATTTCTAAAATAATGTATTGTGTCTAGACTGTATGGCTCCCATCATGAATCAGGACCATGGCAATCTCTGCCTCTTCCCCGAGAAACCTGATACATTAGCACACAAGTAAAACTAATTAGCTCATGAAATTGCTTTCTAGAAACAACTGGCCTAAGTAAAGGCATTAACGTATATTTGATTTTGTGCGACTGTAACAGTGATAGTTGACGCAAACCCTGAGAAAACTCAGATTTGCCAAAGCGTCACTGCTTAACAAGCTCCCAAGTCATAAAGAATTTGACCTGGCAAGATTAAATAATTCCAGAGGCTAGAAAGGAAAAGGTCAATGGCAATAATCCTCTAACCCTAAGTGCATCAGTTAGCTCCATTATGCCTATAATCGGAAAAACATATCATTTGAGTACTCAGATACTCATATAATGAACTTAATATTTTATATCAAGCAGGACTGTTGTTCTATCTCCTTATGTACTGAATGGAAGACTAGAACATAGGCAGCTCATGGTCTGCACAGGGAGCTTCTCTCCCTATCATTTCAGGGTGAGGTACCCCCTCCTGCTTGGACCACAGGCCACTTGGACTTTGAAATGCTGCCTGGTTTAACTGATGATTTTTAAAGACCATAGGGTTTTGCACTTGACTGGGTGATTTGGGGCCATCATGAAAGTGGAAGAAACCACAGGAGAAAAAAAAAACACATTCTGCTCCTGCTCACCACATTTTCAAGCCATGCATAAAACCAACCAGAATGATAAAGAAGGACATGCATTCAAACTGGGTCTTTGAGAGGGAAAAATGCATGTTTATCTACTGGGTCCACCGAAGTCCGCATTGTTGCCAGATCTGCATCCTCAGCTTTTTCCTTCCAAACTTTCACTGAAGTCCAGTCTCCTTTTCTTGAGATGGAGAAGCACATGTAACTCACATTGCCTTTTCACCACTGACCACTTAGCAGGTGGTGGCCAGGGACTGGTGGATGGGAGGCTGGAAGCAACGCACATGCTCTACTGTGGAGCTGTCTGTTTCCACCGACTTCATATACTTGTTCAGGATGGCAAAAATCTCATTGTTCAGAATCTGGTACTTCCTTATCCTGTCAGCCATTTTCTTAAGTGGCTGAAAGTGAAAAGATAAGCAAAGGAAGATGAAGTAAGTGACCTCCATTTCTACATCGAGCTTACTACTCTCAATTGCTAGAAAGACAGCTGGCGAAGCTAAGGGCGTTACTTCACGTCCCTTTCATCCCACTTGGTACCCGTATGAAGTAATCTTACTGCACGTCCATTGCATGACGATGGGAGTTCGTCCCCCTGAACTGCGATTTAAGCCCCCTGAACTGCGATTTAAGCGGGATGAGCGATTCCCCTCTCTGGCCTCGGGAACTTGCTCATCTCGCTTCTCGTTCTGAGACGAGAGCCCATGAAGTAAGCCTCGTTGCGGAACGAGTGCCGATTATAGCTCGTTGCCATCTAGTGGCAGGAGTGTGAAGTGACATTCGCCAGTAAATTCCCTATGGAGTTAGCAATGCAGTGCTGAGATTTTAAAAGACAAATGCCTCGAAGTTTGCTCCGTAACGCATTGAAGGCAAGGCTTCGGAGAATCGAAACATCGAAAAACGGAAGGTCGGACCGGAAAAAAAAAGAGAACGAAGGCATAGAATTTCACATCTCATCACGGAAGAAGGATGTGCGTTAACAGTCGTCCCAGTATTATCAATCATGCCCATGGGTACACGGGACCAGGGACAGAAGTGGGAGAAGACCACATGACCGCGACCGATGTCAACATGCAACGAACTTCCTCCATGAACGAGAACGTACGTGAAGTAACCGTCTAAATGGCCGACTGCAGGAGCATTTTGTAGGCCATTACAGCAGACCATATAATTCACTCCTAAAGACAGAGATCAGATAATTTCTACCCACATCTTTCGGGCCCTTGGATGGGGCTTCTACTTTTTTTGGTGCAGGTAGAATTGCTCCAGTTCCCTTTGTTTTGAGACGGTGTGATAGCTGGAAATTACCCTAAACTGAGCCTTATGGCTATCATGGCTACTTCTGGTGAGAATTTCTGGTGCTGTGAAGTGGTTTAATACGAGATCTACTTCAGAATATTGGCAAATTCGACACTTCCTCTGCTCCTCCATGAGCAGGCAGAGGGAGTGAAAAATATATTTTGACTATTAGAATGGGCTACCCAACCATATAAATCAATATCTGCAAAATCTACGGAGACGGTGTTAAAGGTAGTACATAGATGGCATTTTTGTCCTAACAAATTACATAGAATTAATAGAGTAATATCAGAATTATGTTGGAGAAAATGTGGACACAAAGGAACATTAGAACATATGTGGCTAACCTGCCCCAGAATCCAAAAATTCTGGTTTGAAGTAATCGGTTGGTTGGGGGGGAAAAATAACAAAACAGAAAATAATCCCATATGAAATGTTATTGTTTTCACTTTTTACTGGAGATAATGAAAATCTATTAAATAAAGAATTGGTGGCAACCCTCATAGGGGCAGCAAGGAGTGAAACATCTGTGGAGAACAACTCTGCAGCAGTGCTTTTGTTATTGCAACATTGGCCGCTCGAGTTGAACTAACACAATTAAGTGCAATGTCTCTTGCACGCCTGTCCAGTTAGGAAGTTATCTGGTTATTGTGAATTGTCCATCCGAATCTGCGCAAACATGCTAGTTGTATTTAGTGTCTGTTATTTAGGTCAACCTAATACCGAGGCGAGAGCATGCAGTCCTCAGGATGTGTGTGACTACAGCACCCCTAGCAAACATAGGCAAAGGTCAGGGATTCCGGTAGTTGCACTTGAACATCTAAAAGGCCACACTTTCACAAAACCTGGCCTAATGTATATGGTTAAAGGTGAAAGTTTATCTTTGTTAATTGGGAACACAAAATACCTAAAATCACACCATTTTCAACTCTGCTAATTAGCAAGACTTGGTCTCTCTTTCTCTCCCCCCCCCCCCCCAAGGACTGAGTGTTGGTAGATGGAAGACCTGCCTAGAAATAAACCTAATGGGAAGAATAATTTCTCTCCAGTTTTTGAGTTATAGGCTCAAAAGCTAAACCCTGAGAAGTGAAAAACATTAAAATGTTGGGTTCTCCCATCTACCCACTTTTGTGACACTTGGTGCTAGAAAACTCCATGTCTATCAAGGAGTGAAACAGCCCAATGTTGGAAATCTGCACAAAACCTAAATATGGAAAAATATAGGAATAAAGTATGGGCTGTGGTATTAATGGAAAAATTGACCTTTTTATGTAAATATGGTACCCACTGTTAAACTCAGATATTGAAGGTAGTGATAGATTAAGCAAGATGGGAAATGGGTTACATAGAGTTGTTATAAATTGTACTAGTATAATTTATACGGAAATAATGTACTATATTATGTTACAATATGGTTGCTAAATTGTTTTTGACAGGTAAAAGATAAAAAAGGTAAAAAAGACTATTAGAATTTTGAAACCATGCTGCTTCACTCATAAAAAAAAATCTTTTATTTGCCTTGTCTGAAAGGGGAAGTTGAGAAACTACTTAGAGGCAAGTCCACAGTGGTTGATTTGGCTGTGGGTGGTTTCTTAACCAGCCTTTTAAGACACGGGAACAAAAGATTTAAATTATACTTAAAAAAATGTTTAAGGGCAATTTTTAATCCCCTAACAGACTTTCACTCTTCCTCTGTCTCTACAGTGAGGAGCATAGGAAGTATTTAATTTGCCAGTATCCTGAATTGGCTCTCTTTATTAAGCTACTTCATGATACCAGAAACTCTCACTGGAGCCACACCAAATTAGGTTAACGAGATCTGATGTGCTGTTTGAATGCGAAGATTGCTCCAAAGGGCATATCACTCTTCTACCTGATCCCAGGTAACCGTATCTAGCTCACACGAGCCCACCCCAAAGCAACCCACGTAGACCGGCCCTAGCTGTGCATAGAGAGAAATGCTTGTGTTACCTTCTGCTTACATGGCCGACTTCTTGCTGTGTAATAATTTATACAGTGCACAATAGGGGTGGGGATTATGAATACCTGAATACCTGGCGGAGCGGATCCCCCAGAGACCAACTGAGGCCAGACCCACTCGATTGGTGCGGACGCGCTCACTCAGGGTGGCCACTCCGAGAGAGGCGCGAAAGTCGACCACCCGTAACCGCACCTTCTCGTTGGAGGCCCCTCTCTCTCTGGAATCAGCTTCCGAGTGAGCTGCGCCTTGCAGAGTCCCTGCCCGCCTTCAAAAGGGCACTGAAAACGTTGCTCTTTAAGGAGGCATATGGTGACCTCATTTCTGTTTGATTTTTTCCCCTTTCATTCGCTGCTCCCCGCTGAGGGTTTCCCTCCTTTCCATTTTTATCTCTGTTTTTTTCCCTTTCCTTTTGTACCGTTTTATATTGTATTGCTCTTTTACTGCGCTTGTGCTGGTTTTATCTATTTTATTGTGAACCGCCCTGAGTTCCAGTACGGGAAAAGGTCGCGGTATATAAATGTGCCTAATAAATAAATAAATAAATATGAGGCCCGCCGCTTAGTTTTGCAGGCTCTGAGCATGTGATAATACTCACTTTTGTTTTTTAATTCTTAAAAAAAATTTTCACAAACAAAAATGAGAATCACCGAAAGCCCCCAGGTACAGTGATTCAGCCATAGACCAAGGGTTACCTCCCACTGTTCTAGTAGAAAATACAGGTGGAGGATTTAAGTAGGTATTTCTTCCAAGTGTGTGTGTGTGTGTGGGGGGGGGAATCCTTCTCATCTGAGTTCAAGGGAAAGGGGCTGCTGCAGTCGTGTGATCTTCGAGTGGCTCTATTCTTATTTCTGTTTGATGTTATTGATTGTTAATCATCCAGAATAGTGCCTTGCAATAAGGGGCTGTATAAAAATCTATTAAACAAACAAGCAAACAAACAAATGATGCAGGGGAAAAAAAATCCATGGGCCCCCAGAACCTGCTCAGCTTGGCACAAACAACCTGAGCTAGGAAAACAACTGGCAGGTTTTTTTTAATGTTTCATTTCGAATTATTGGGTAATGTCAATGTAAAAGTTCTTGGTCCAAGAGCAGAGAAAGCCAGTGTCAGTCAAAGTGGACCACACTCGGTTAAGAGGGCCAGGCAGGCCTCCCTCGGACTTACCACATTCTTTATGATTTCATCCTTCCCATCTTGCCTCTGCACCTTCAGTAAGTGATAACAGAAGTCAAAAAGATCAAAGCGACGCTGCTGCCCCAGGAGAACTATGACAGAGCAGCCAGCCCAGTTCAAACCGTCACCAAAACATTGCCTAAAGGGAAAAGCGGCAGACATTATTTAAATAATGGTTAACCAACATTATATTATGGATTAGCTTGTTTACTGGTTGCTTAATTCCATGAGCAAATTGGAGCTCTCAGCTAGGCAGCAGCCTTTAATGGATGGAGTAGAAAAAACATACATATATGCTACAGAAAAATTCAGTAGAATACAGTGGAGGCCTACTCACTCAGCGGTAAATTCATTTGTTCCCACAGGGATGCAATAGACAAACTGCATGGCGCTCCAGAGTCGGTGGAACTCGACACATTCATCAACGTGCATGACCCCATTGGTTGGGGGAGGCCCGCGCCAGATGGGGTCCTGGAGGTAGCTCCGAATGCGAGTGAGAATAACTTCAAACATGGACAAGCCACAGCACAACCTCTCCTTGGTCAGTAAGTCTCCTTCACGGGCAATAGCTATTTGCTGAAGGGGGAAGAGAAGCCAAATAATAAAAGATGATGTAAGACACCAGCTCCTTCTGCAACTTCCATGCTGATCTCTGCACCCTAAACTAGTGTTTTGCACCTGAAAATATGTACAGTACGAGGTTGCCCTTTCCCCCAATGAAAAGAAAGAAAGAAAGAAAGAAAGAAAGAAAGAAAGAAAGAAAGAAAGAAAGAAAGAAAGAAATCCAGGTTGGCACCTAAGAACACAAAGAGGTTGTGTTGCTCATATTAAGCAAGTAATTGACAAACCCATCATTATTTATCCAAGTATCTTTTACCTGAAATATAGCTATGGAATGCAAGTACGTGTTGGAAGAAAGAAACTAAATCTGCTCCTCTATCAAGATTTTTTTTTTAAAAACCCTTCAAGATTTCCTGTACACCTCATTGCCATCTGTGGAGAACAACTCTGCAGCAGTGCTTTTGTTATTGCAACATTGGCCGCTCGAGTTGAACTAACACAATTAAGTGCAATGTCTCTTGCACGCCTGTCCAGTTAGGCGGTTATCTGGTTATTGTGAATTGTCCATCCGAATCTGCGCAAACATGCTAGTTGTATTTAGTGTCTGTTATTTAGGTCAACCTAATACCGAGGCGAGAGCATGCAGTCCTCAGGATGTGTGTGACTACAGCACCCCTAGCAAACATAGGCAAAGGTCAGGGATTCCGGCAGTTGCACTTGAACATCTAAAAGGCCACACTTTCACAAAACCTGGCCTAATGTATATGGTTAAAGGTGAAAGTTTATCTTTGTTAATTGGGAACACAAAATACCTAAAATCACACCATTTTCAACTCTGCTAATTAGCAAGACTTGGTCTCTCTTTCTCCCCCCCCCCAGGACTGAGTGTTGGTAGATGGAAAACCTGCCTAGAAATAAACCTAATGGGAAGAATAATTTCTCTCCAGTTTTTGAGTTATAGGCTCAAAAGCTAAACCCTGAGAAGAGAAAAACATTAAAATGTTGGGTTCTCCCATCTACCCACTTTTGTGACACTTGGTGCTAGAAAACCCCATGTCTATCAATAGGGGCCAGAAAGGACATGTTTCTTTTTGCATGTTGAAATGAATGAGGATTACTGAGGATGACTGCCAGGAGAATTGTACTCGTATAGTGTAAGCTTTTGTCTGATGTAAAGCAGCAAGGTGAGGAGAATACAAGTACTCAACACAGATATGGAAGGCAGAATAGCAGGATGAGATATGGCAGCATGGGGAATGAAGTGAAGGCAATTTAGCCATTGCACAGCTATGTCTTTCAGGCCTAAATTTGATATCATTGCCACAATCCACCAAAAATAAAGAAGGTAGGATCTGACTCACTTCCTTTGCAAAGAATGCTGAGAAACCAGAACCAGTGGATGCCACTCCAGCTTCCAATATCTTTACAATCAGAAAGCGAATGCCCCCACGGCAGAGTCATCCATTATTCCCTAGCGCTGAACTAAAGCTGAAAGCCTAGTGTCTAGTACTGTAATAGTGTTTCACTTCTAGTTTCTTGGCATAGGAAAGAACAAATACTTTGATCCTTTTTTACATGCTTCACGGGAGAAAACTGGAAGATGCTATAGACCTGAGAGAACCTCTTCCTTGGACTAAGACAAATAGATTTTGACAAATTATTTATGGACCTGAAAACATCAGTGCCACCATCCATCTACTGTCTTTCCTTTTATCATGGATAAGTGTCTCTTGTGTGGCCAAGACATTCTGGCTGAAATCTCTTATACACTTACTTGAGGGGAAATTCCACGGAACACAGTAGACATTCATTCTGAATTATACATATGATTTGATAGCAGATGTCTACAACACTAGTAGTCAAATGTGGAACTGACACTGCAGTTACAGACTCCTTGATAAGACTAATATACCTAACAGACTTACATAGTTCAAAGAGTCATGCCACTTCAGATTTCAGCTTGTATGTGGGATTTTCAGTGTTTGCGTAGCCTACTAATTCTTGCAGGGAAATCAAAATATTAGCATCTAGCGATTCCTGCCTAGCAACATCTTTGGAAACTTTTTTAAAAAAAGAAACACTGCATTAACATACCATCATTCTCAAACATCAACTCAGAAAGCAGGGAAAATCTCCCTGGCATCTCCTAGAATTACACAACCCTTATTGCCTAATGAAAAGCCTGTCAAGGCACCTCTTGAAGTAATCAACTGCTTAAAAGGGAGTGGAAACCTGCCACTGTGAACTTGCTCAATTGTTTTATTGTCTATGGAACTTTGCTTCTCCCCTGTTTTACCACTCATTCATTCAAGTGATGGCACTCCATGCTTCTGCAGCAGCATACAATGGATGAAGAGACAATTTCTCTGGAAAACATGGTAAGGCGTCTCTTATGTTTCCTCAATCAGACACAAGAGAGACAAGATGAAACTCTTTTTAAAAAAACTGGCCTCCTCTAGTGACCAAACAAATCATTTCAGTGTTTTGGGGCAACTGTGTCACTTTATATGACTTCACTGAAACTAAATATGGATTCCACTTCCTTCAAGGCTTCTCCATTTACTAGGGATGGCTTTTGGTTTGATTTAGGAAGGGGCAACTTATCCACAAATGTGTGTGTTTGTGAGGTCAGCCCCTCTTCCCTTTCCCTTCCCATGGACCACCTGTGCCATGGAAAGTGTGCACAAAACTGTTTGCAATACTAAAGTGAATAGAGAACTCTTGGCTTGCAGTGTAATCCTGTCTTAGTAACAAAGCCTTTGATCATCACATGTCCTTCTTTACTTCATTGTCTTCTGATTAAAATAAGAACTTAAATGAGTAGAAAATGTTATTTTATATTTATGACCATAAGCAGATCTCACACTACTTACTTTTGTCTGCCATGATACTCTCAAATAGTTGATACTGCTTAATTTTTACATATTGTTTGTCACAATCCTTCACTTTCAACTTAAAAGCACGCACCACCAGTGTATAATATCAGTAGGTTCTGAAAGATTCTAGATATTTCCACAAACTTGAGCTTGTCTTAGTACTCACCTTCACCAGAACCAAAATCTATTTTAACCAGTAAGTATTGTTGCCATCTAAGGCATTCATTTACAAGGACAATTTCATGGAAAAGAAAGAAATTAAAACTCAACTAACAGCAAATGCAAAAGGGATTTGGATTTCCTAGGTTGGGAGAATTTCTCTTATTTTTTTCTTAAAACACACAACATAGTTACTCTTTCTTGTAGATGCTAATGCTAGATGTGTGGTGCCCTCTTCCACACACACCTTAGCATGGTGAGGCGATTTAACTATATCTAGAAAGCTGAGAGCAAAATCCTCAAGAAGGTAGACACTGATACGAGTCTAGACTTTTAAACAGTCTCAAAGACTAAGAGGGATTCTTCCTCTCCAGGAATACATTCACATAAGCAGAAGAGAACTGGTACTTCCAATAGAGATTGGGGTAAAGACATGTTGGAAAGGGAATTACTGAGCAATAGCTGTGGAAAGTGACACTAGCAAAGGACGCTAGCAGTGGCACCCAAGCTGACCCTTGTTAGTAGTGCACAGACAGCGGCAACGGTGATAAGACAACACAAAATGAAATAAGAGATAGTTCTGGAAGATGAGACATCCAGGTCAAAAGTCATTCAATTAGCTACTGGGAAAGAACAAAGGCAAAGTAGAAATCATGCTGCTGACAATGAGGAAACTAAATTCAAGGCAAGAAAGATGTTTAGCTGCTGATTTGCATGGAGATGAAAGGAAAATCTGATGCTGCATTACAAGCATATCTGGAACAGATAATGTAAGCAGTATAAATCAAGGGAATCTCAAAACTTTAAAGCAAGAAATTGAATGTACATAGTTTGGATGATTAGCGTGGGTGAACTAAAGCAGAATACAACAGGACATCTTCAGTGAAACCATTACAAATACTTTACTCTGGAACAGCCAATTCAGAAGAAACAATATTCTCATAGTAAGACAATGTGCTACAAGTACAATAATCCCCCATTTGTCATGGGGGTTAGGGACCTGACTTGACCTGCAATAAAGGGAAATCTGTGTTATGTGGATGCTGGGTCAGGTCGGGTCGGCCTCTCTGGGGCCTCCTTCACTTACCTGAGGTCTGGTGCTGCCCCGAGCGGGCCTCTGACAGGCTTCCCGGGCCTGTTGGAGGCCCGAGAGGTGGTTTCTGGTGAACCGAAAGTAAACCACTTCTGGGGCCTCTGACAGGCCTGGGAAGCCCGTCGGAGGCCTGCTCAGGGCAGCACCAGGGTTAAGGTTAGGTAAGTACAGGAGGCCCCAAACAGGCCCACACAGCTTGCCTTCATATACTGCGGTCCCGCGATATACTGGGACGGCAGTATATGAACTACAATATAGTGGGGGATGACCACAATATAGTGGGGGATGTCAGACCAAGTCAGATTAATCAGATTTCATGGGAACGCTATCAACATAACCATCATTTAGGTCTATGCTTCAGGTACAGATGCTAACAAAGAACTCAAAAGCTCTCACGGAAGTGTTCAAGAAAAAATCTATCACACACCTAAATAAGATATACTGATAATCATGTATACCTACAATGTAGAAGCAGGGCATACAGGAGTGGCTCATTGAATTTTGTGAACAACAGTTTATTCACTGCAGATATACAGTATGCTTCATGTAAACAAAAAGATGCATGCATACAGGGTCATCACCAGATGACAAATACAGGGGGTCAATTCAATATAACTGGAAGCAGAAAATGGGGAACCTCTATCTATTCTGTATGAAGAAGCATGTCTAGGAGCCGACTGTGGTATCAACCACAAACTGTTCTCAAAAATTAGAACCAAATTGAAAAAGAATAATAGAGCAATCATGGTGCCACTATATAATTTAAACAACATTCCTGGAAAAACTGTAGGCCATACAAATAATGGATTTCCATTACTGAACTCGAATAACTGCACACTAGCAAAAGCTAAATGTTTAAAACCAGAGATATTATGAAGAAAGATTGTTCCTGGATTTAAATGAAATGAAAAGCCTTAATGGGTGACTGGAGAAACTCTTAAAATGGTTAGTGACAGCGGAAAAGCTTTTAGTTTTTAATTAGAAATGTAAAAAATATTGCCAAGGGCACTGCTACTTAAACTGTTAGGGTGAAATAGAACATCAGTCCAAGAAAACTGAAGTAGGTATGAGGCATTCAAGAAGTTTGGACTCCAACTCACAGCATTTTCAAATAATTTCCCTAGCAGAATTCTTGGGAGTTCCAATTCCTGGACCCACACTTCCAGACACCTATATTTTACTCAGCGAGGACAAGGCCTACCTCAGAGGCTGCATTCTAGGCCTCATTTCCTCCCACAATGCTTCCTGGGAGGAGGATGCTTCAATGGCTTCCTAAGGGCTGTAATCTCACTGCCCTTTACACTTGAGTAGAGATGGTCCCTCCTGCCCTGAATAACTAAGATGCCCACGGAGCCTTACTGCAAAACTGCTATTAGCTCTGCCGGATGAAATGAAAAGATAGCTGCACATGACAGGATGTGGAGACCATTACAGACGATGAGTTGTCTCCTCATCCACCATTACAGAGGATGAGGAGACAACACATCACTGCTTGATTTACAGTGCCTATTTGCAAATAAGGATCACCTTTAGATGCCCTCATAGTCCCTCAAAACACTAAAGCATATTAAAGTGAGAAAACATCTTAGAATGGCTTGAACAACCTAGAAGTGCCTTGTGCTCCACCGTGATTAAGGTGGGCAAGCTGCCAGATGGAAGACCCCAAAGCTCCCATGTTAATTTCAAAAAGCACTTCATGCACCTACACAAAACAATCCAACAGTGGAAAAGTCCAATACACTAATACTGATGGGGTGGAACAAGGCACCTTCCCACAATATACAAGTGATGAGAAGAGTTTGTGTTCAGAAGGTCCTGCATGTTGCGACTGCTAATTTATCAGCAGCCCCAAGCACCTGTTTTAAAGCACATGAACACATCTGGAATGGTAGGTATTAATTTTTCCCCATCCCAAAGCTAGCATTAGCTCTGCTGGATGAAGCACAAAGATACCCATACATTATTGAAGGCATGACAAGATCTAGATCATGTAACTACAAACTATTTAAACTTCCCTCCATTAAGTGCCAGTCCCCATGTATACTATGCAGATACGTGGAATGACCAATTATTTAAAATGTAAAATATGGGAGATTCTGATTGCAGATGTCTGACATCACAATGACCCCAAGTTAAACTTTTGCTGGCCTTTGGCATGTTTTACTGAAACTAGAGGGGCAGAGATGCTCAGATTTGCCCAGGATGTGCTATGCTGCCTAATCTCTCTTATGAATGCACCTGAGGACAGCATAATAAGAAAGGCAAACAAACTTAAGAATGTGGATCACAGACAGCTAGCATGTATAAAAATGCATACAAGCACACCGGTGAATATGCCACCATAAACCCTTTGAGCTTTGAAGAGAGAAACATGTTTAAATAATGATATAACAACCATCTCTTGCACACAAGATGTGATGGACTGTCAAAGCCAGTCCACACCTATTAGTCTTAAACATGTTTCTAAAATACTATATTCTGTGTGTATTCTGTACATTGACATAGACAGAGAGAAGAGAAATGAAAGCAAGGTTGGAAACATGTATTGCAGAGGAACCCTGAATCAAACTTAGTGGTCCTTACAGCCAGCACTGGTTGCATCTTCTTATCCAAGTGCATGCTAGCTAGCAATACAACTATACAAACAGGAAGAGGAATTACCCAGGTTTCACTTCTTATAATTTGTGAGTTGTCACTATGTCTTAAAAGAGCTCTAATCAAAGAGACTGACAACAAATCCTGGAATACCTAGTTGTTGTTCTGTAATAAATCTATCTTGGAAATCTAAACAGCTTTAAGTAAGTGTGTGGGGAGGGGAGATGACTGAGGCTCTGCCCCTCTCTGATGTCAATCACCCGACACAGACAGCAAAAGCCTGAGGAATAATAACACCTTGTATGAGTGGAGTCTCTCCACCTGATTCCGAACACTGGAGAGGCAGGTTTCAGAATCCCATAGAGAGTGCCCACATGTGCCGGAAGCTCTTCACTGGGGATGGGTGACCCCAAATGTTGTTGGTGGGAAGGGTACAGCACTCCCTGAATAAGGCTCAGAGGTTTTAAACCATAGTTCCTGATTCCTATACAACAACTAACCTGCAGTCACTGAAATTTAATCCTGGTTTATTTTCCCTTGAATCTTGATAAGAAGAGAGAGTGTGGAGGAGGAAGACAGCTCAAACTCTTAAAAATTCAATGTGTACCCAGGAAAAAAAGGTGCACATTCTGAACAGGCTTGCGCTATATAATGAGGGCAGAAAAAAATCTCAGCCTGTTTCTCAAAATCCCTGCAGTAACTTCCAATATAAGTTAAAGATTGGGGGGGATCAGTAAAGGGTAGAAAACATGCCACAGATAACAGTACTGGATAGCAAGTGTGATTTACTGAAACGAGATAAATAAAGAGGAGAATTTAAATCATGGTTGTCATATTTGTGTTTATGTGGCATACAAACACAATTCTCTCGGCTCAACTCCTTCCAATGTAAAAAAATAAAACAAATCAGCATTAAATACTCTAACGACAGGATCAGGACAGTGGTAAAAAAATCATTTTGATATTTGCTTTAATCAACCAGTGAGTCATACAGGAGATACTGCTGCAAACACACCACATATAGCCTCACTTAATATGCTTGACAACTTTTGGTATATGAAAAAGACAGCACGTTGAACTGGAATCCGGGGAAATCTTTGTGCGCGTAAACTTGCACGTATGCCCTGAGGTGGAACTCTGGGTCACCCAAACAAAGTGGGATTCAATAGTATCCTTACCTGAGGTGTTCCCAGCCTCTCTATTAAGGGAACCAGGTGGAGTGGGGCATATTTGGCTTCGAGACGCTTCATGCGCACCTCCAAGCGTTCTCCTTCTGTTAAGCGAGCAGCAAACAGTGAAATGAGAAAGCAAAAATAAAATAAAATAAACCCAGCATTTCAGAGTCACCTCCCAACAATTACCCAAACTCTGGGAACTGTGTGACAGAACAGAAGCAAAGTAATGCGTTGTGAAGAAGGGACTATGGTTACAGCTGTGACACCTACAGACGGAATAAACAATCTTGTTTTAAAAGTAACCATCTTTTTTTGTTGCAGACAGCACAGTGAGAAATGGTCTTTCCAGTGGATTCCTCTTTGGGGCCACTAGGAAATGGAGTCCAGTGAATGACGGACTAATCCTAAGAATCTCTAAAATTTATGGCTCACAGGCAGCTCTCTACAATTCTATAGGTACTTCATGTCCCTGACTGACATCTATCCATATAGTCACACCTTACCTTTGATGTAGACCCTGGGCAAAATATTTTGGAAGGGAGCAGCATGCAGCAAATCGCACACTTCTTCCTGGGACTGAAGCAGGAGGAAGAAAGATAAAAGGTGTTAAAAAACCCTAAGGGACTAGTTGTTTCCACTGTCTGTAGTCTTGGGAAGGGCCTCTTGTTCCACCTGCCTCTAGAACAATATGCAAATAGAACCTTAATCTTTAAGAGAACCTGAAGTCTTGCAGCTGTTCTTTGGCCCATTTATTTACAGAACCTAATGCTGTCTGATTGGTATGGCTCCCTTGGAAACTAATAATTTCCAATTATTAATTGGAAACTAAAGTTCTCATTACTGTTACAACAAACACTTTCTACCTTGTATAACACTATTAAGCAAAGACTTATGGAAGCCATTTCCGTTAAGGCTATTCTGGGTGATTGCAACTATTCACACAAGGTTTCCACTTAGGAACTTATATGACAAACATTAAAAGCCCCACATAATAGCTTGGCTCCAAGACCCATCCATTCACATCTGCCTAGCTAGGCTCTTCTTCCCAAGAAGGCTCATACCCATGAATCCATCACACATGGTATCTAACAAACAACTTCCAATGGCTTCTCTGAAGATGTGGAAGGCTTAGGAACTTGCTTGTCTCTGAGGGGCAGCTCGGAGAATAAACTGGGCTACCTAAAACCTGAACATCCACTTTCGTCATTTCGATGGCTCCCCAGTAAAGAACGCAAGGGGCAACCTAGGTACCATTAAACTGACATTACAATACACGTCTCAGATCCCTTTAAATTCTTTAAAGCTCAAATTGAAAAGGGTTCTTTCCTCAGTCACCACCAGGCCTTTCTGGCAGGGATCTGTGCAATGACATAAGAATATTTGCCCCTGCCTTCCACTATAACTCCCAACTGGAACTGTCCCAAATCCTACACAAAGTGATGCTCAAACTAGCATTGGGTTGGGAATCCTGTACAAAGATCTCCCTTTAAGAAAAAAGAAAAGAAAAGAAAAGAAAAAAGCAGAGAGAGGTGCAGGGAGAGATGATGATGATGGCTTGCCCTGATCTGCAGCTGTGGCAGAAGTAGCTTGATCCTTCCTCTTCACCAGTGGTTCCCAACTTTAGGTCCCCAGAAGTTCTTGGACTGCAACTCCCAGAAATCCTGGCCAGCACAACCAGTGGCGAAGGCTTCTGGAAGCTTCAGACCAAGAACATAAGGGGACCCAAGATTGGGAAACACCCCCACCCTGATTTAAATTTCTTCTCAGGCAAACACCTGTGTCTTTTGTGATGAAGAACAGAGAGGGACCAGTTTGACCACTCCTTGCTCCCACATGAGAGGTCATGTTCAAATGACAAACATATCTTATGGGTGCTTTTGATTTAAAAAAACCCAAGCAAACAAACTGATACATCCAGGGAGGTCTAGTTGGCCCAGAGACTTGCCCTGCTTCTGCTCCTGATCTGTTATCCAGAAGCGACTTCACTAAGAGCAGCAGAAGTTTCCAAGATGGTGACTTGGCTGGAACAAGACACCCTGGCCTTCTACTGCTTTAATGAGGCATCATGAACTGATTTGGCAGAAGACTGCATGTTAACTGCAATATCTTTATGAGGATATGCTAAACAAGGAGTGGGCAACATCCGTAGGCCTAGGGCATGTCTCATCCAGGACCCTTGGGGGTTGCAACCACTCCCACAATCCCAGCATCTTGTTTCCCCCCTCAAATACTGTACTGCTGTGGCATTCCCCTTGGAAAACCCAATTTCTCCCTCTAGTGGTCAAACTGGAAAAAAGAAGCGGAATGATAGGGCAGAGATGCTGAGGGAGCTCTCTAAACAAGACAGAAAATCCTTCACACCATGACACACACAGGGACTTTTCTGAACCCCCATTTCTTACCCCCCCCAAGTCTTTAATTTTTGTAAGTGCACATGTGTGCACAGGAGCTAGACGACTCCCAAAGATGCTGGGAAGCATTTTTTTGCCTGCTCTTGTGCTATATAACTCACATCTGTAGGTACTTTTCACTTCATTTCTTTTCAGGTTATAATTTGTACAGCTTTTTTGTTGGTGCACACTTACACCTGTCATAAAAGGGTGAAAGAGCAAGAGTGCATCTGCCTGCCATGTCTACTCAAACAGAGTGGTTACAAGCAAATACACCACACTGAACTTATAGGCTTAAATGCAGGCAATGTCCTCCTTGTAGTTGGTCACAATGTGAATAATTTTAATGAGGTTCTAACGTTCCCAGAATAAAGTCCAGAATAAGAATCCTAATTAGGAACACTAATAGTCCTAAAAAAGTAGGAGAGGTGTTTCTCTGACGTATTCTATGGGCTTTCTTGCAAAAGCAAACAAGCAAGTAAGCAAACAAACAAAAACAACCTACTACTACAGACCTAGCCAATGCCTTGCCACCAGATGAAGGTACGTAAAATATACACACACACTTATAATGGTAACCTAAGGAAGGCATGGAGAACATCCTCTAAAATCACAGAATCAGAGAATAATGGAATTTGAAGCAGGGACGATGCCCCTGAGACCAACCTCCTGCTCAAGAGAAGAATACAAATCAAAATACAGTGATGCCTTAAATTACGAAAAATTTGAATTATGAAGGGAAATCCAGGGGTATGAGGAAATTTTTAGTTATTAAAATTTTTTCGAGCTACATGGTGCTTTCTCCTTCAGCGCCTGGCCAGAAAGCATGCAGGTGGCAGCGATCCAAAGGCCCCACCTCCCGCCAGATGATTTTGACAGCTCTGCAGCCTTCTCAAGCAGAGTGCAAACACCGGGCTGTTAAAATCACCTGGCTGTCGACGTGCCCCCAAAAGGAGTTGGGCAGGGGGGGTCCGTGTCTTCGGATCCCTGCCACACACCTGCTTTCCGGAGGTGCAGATCACCAGGGGCGATTACCTAGCACCATAGGGACACTCAAGCCCACTTTCTGCAGGGTGCCCCTGTGGTGGGTGATAGGGAGCCTGGGGGAGGGGGACTTCGCAAAGAGGCACTGCCAGCAAAGCGGCAGAAAGCCTTTTTGTGATTGAAGCCCAGGCTTTGGAATTTCCCACACCCATATCTCCTTCCTTGCATGGCACAAGGATGGGGAAATTTGAAAGGCTGGTCCCTGATCCTGGCTGTCCCTGACCCAGCAGGGGGCCCAGCGGGCAAGGGGTGAAGTCACCTGTTGCCCACTCAGCCCCCTGCTGGGTCAGGGCAGCTGCTGCCCCCTCGCCACAGCTGTGTGGCGGTGTCAAGGGGTGGGCAGTGTTTTTAGTCCTGCCGTCCGGTCTCGCTTCAGTTAACTGGGTGAAGTGAGACCGGGCAAAGTTGGGTGGCTGGTTGCGAAGCCTTTCCTACACTATAAGGCTTCGCAACCAGCTACTTGCTTTTGCTCCCCACCAAACCAGGTGCCCTTAAGGTTTCTTGGGGAGCAAATGGGGATGGCTGGTTGCAAAGCGCAGGAAAGGCTTCGCAACCAGCCACCTGACTTTGCTCCCCACCAAACCGGCCGCCCTTCGACCATCACTCACCGCAGCAGGCAAAGAGCAGCTGGTTTAGTGGGGAGCAAAAGTGGGTGGCTGGTTGCGAAGCCTCTCGGCCACCCTCCTCCTTTCCGCTTTCGGGTGCCAAGAAAGGGGGTGGTGGTGGTGGCAGGGAGGCGAAGCCTCTGGGGGAAAGATACTCCGAGTGCCCAAAAGCAGAAGGCACCTTCTGCTTTCAAGCACTCAAAAGTGCCTCCCCCCCAGGCTTCACCTCCCTGCCCCCTGCTCCTGTCAGCTTTTGGGTGCCTGAAAAGGAGGAGGGTGCAAGGAGGCGAAGCTGCTGGGGGAAAGACTGCCCGCTCCCCTGCAAGCAGGCACAAACCTCACAAATGGGAGGAGCTGTGGTTTATGCCTGCTCCCCAAGGCAAAATCAGGGAATTGAGATGCAGGCAGAGAGCAAGTGCCGGGGGGGGGGGGGCTGCTGGTGAAAGAGCCACCTGGGTGCCTGCCCCAATCCAGCAAAGCAGGGGAAGAGCTTTCCGCCTTTGCTGGGTTTGCGGGGTGGGGAAACACCTCAACCAGTAGTGAAGGCTGCAGAGCTGTCAAAATCAGCTGCTTTTTTGGGGCCAGGTGATTTTGACAGCTCAGCAGCCTTAGCTGCCAGTTGACAGAGCGGGTTTCCTGCCAACCCAACAAAGGGGGGGGGGCAGGCTTCTCATATGAATGCATTGAAAAGCAATCAGTCCATTCTCCCTTTTTGCCTTTTGTTTGGACCTCTGAAACAAATTACAAAAATTCTGTTGGAATGAATTAATTTCGTAATTCAAGGCATCACTATTTATCTGACATATAAATTGTGTTGCAGTGGTTCCCTTGTCATACTGCTCGAACAACTTTGAATTTTTTTCTGATATTCAACTGAAATCTGGGTTCCTATAAACCTGAGTTTATTAATATGTGCCCTGTACTCTGGGATGATTGACAACACCCCTGCTTTGTATGGCAATTTTTCAAGTATTTGAAGTGTGTTGTCATGTGTTCCCCTCAGCCTTCTTTTCTGGAGGTTAACATGCCACGTCCTTTCAGTTTTCCTCACAGGGCTTGGTTTCCAGTCCCTTGATCATTTTAGCCCTCCTCTGAACTTGTTCCAGTTTGTCAGCATCCTTCTTAAAATGTACTATGTAGAACTGTACACAGTATGAGATGAGGCCTAGCTAGCTGCAGACAATGCTTCAGTTAATATAGCCTAAAATAGCATTTGCCTTTTTTTGAAACCACATTGCACTGTCGGCTCATATTCAGCTTGGGTCTATAATAATTCCAAGGTCCTCTTCACATGTAGTATTACTGAGCCAGGAACACCCATTTTGTAACTCTGCATTTGGTTTCTTACACCTAAGTGCAGAACTTTCCACTTATCCCTGCTATATTTCATTATGCTATTTTCAGCCCAGTGCTTGAGCCTATCCAGAACTTTTTGGATGTTGCTTCTGTCTTTCCAAGTATTATCATATTTTTTGCTCTATAAGATGCACCTGACCATAAAATGCACCCCGTTTTTAGAGGAGGAAAACAAAAAAAATTAGCCTAAGGTTTCATGGTGTGGGGATTCTGGCTGCAAAAGGGGAGGGCAGAAGCTCCATGGAGGAGACTTCGCGAACGAAGTGATTTTTGACTGGGGAATCTTGGATGCAGAAGGGGTGGGGGTGGGGACAGGCTCCCTTTGCAAACAAGGTGATTGGAACTGTAGAATCCCGGCTGCAGCAGGGGACGGGAGAGGCTCTGTGCAGGTAACTTCTCTCTGAATGAAAATCTGTGCTATATATGTAGCGGGGACTACTGTATTTGCTGTATAAGATGCACAGACCTTTCCCCTTATTTTTGAAAGGGGGGAAGTATGTCTTACGGAGTAAAAAATAGGGTAAATATTCTACCATTTTGTGTCATCCACAGATTTGATAAACATTCTCTGCATACCTGCACCCAATTCATTAATAAAAATATTAAAGAGCACTGGACCCAGGACTGAGTTTTGTGGTACCCCATTTGTTATCTCCTCCCTCTCTGAGAAGGAGCTATTTATAAGCACTCCCTGAGTATGACAATGTACCCAACTAATAGCTGTTTTATCCACCCCACACCTTATTAATTTGCTAATCAAAATACTATGGGACACTTGTCACAGGTTTTACTGAAGTTAAGATATATTATGTCTGCAACATTGCCACAATCTATCAGGGAAGTTACCCAATCAAAATTGAAATAAGATTAGTCTGGCAGAATTTGTTCCGTGTTGACTTCTGGTTATCATTACATTGTTCTCAACGTGCTTGCAGACTGACCACTTAATAATCTGCTCCAGAATTTTCCCTAGGAATGATTTCAGGCAGACTGGTCTGTAGAATGCAGGCTCCTCCTTTTTGACCTTTTTTGAATATAGGGACAATATTAACCCCTCCAAACATCTGACACATCACCCATCCTCCATGAGTTCAGGAAAGTAACATATACTTCTGCGAGTTCTGAGAGTTTTTCCGGCTAGTTCCTTCAATGCTCTTGGATGCTGTTCATCAGGCCCTAGAGATATGAACTCATTCAAGTTAATGAGGTAGTCCTTGACTATTTGTTTATCAGTCTCAAGCTGCAATCCTGTCCCCTCTATTTGCATTTCATATTCACCCAATCTCTCTTGCCTTTTCTTTCTTGTCTGTTATCATTTCTCCATTTCCATTGAGTAGCTAAGCTAGTATTTCTTTTCTCTGTCTTTTGTTACGCCTCTTTGTGAATAATGTTTTTTTTCTGTTGCTTTTAGCATGTCTTGCCAACCTCAGCTCATTTTCAGTTTTTGTTCACACCATCCTTGCAATTCTTAGCTACTTGTTTGTACTCCTCCTTTGTGGCCTTGTCTTTTTTGTTGATTTCAGGCCCTCTGTGAGCTTTTTGTGAAGCCACATTGATCTTTTTTACTATCTTCCACCTTTCTCCTTGGAATTGTTTGTAATTCTTCCTTTAGAATTTCCTTTATAAGAAACTTCCACCCATCTTGGACTTTTGTTAGAATCTCCTGCCATGGAACTTTACTTTTCACTAATGTAAGTTTTAAAAAAATGGTTTTCCTAAAGTCCAGCGTCCACATGTGGCTACACTTCACTTTTGCTTGCTTTGAAATAGTAAGAATTTCAACTTAACATGGTCATCCCCCCCCCCCCCCAGAATTCCCCTTACCGCCACTTCATTTCTCAACTCATGTCCATTGTTTAGAATCAAGTTCAGGATAACTACTCTTCTAATTACTTCCTCCACTTCTTGTAGGAGACTTAGTCATATAAACCAGGAAGCGTCATATTTGGCGGGTATCAGAATTACTGAAATCTCCCATCGCTACTGTCCTTTTTAATTTGTTTTTCAAAGGTTTCATCCTCCTCTTCTCCTTGTTATGGTGGTCTGTAGTATACACCAGCTACCATGCTTCTTTGGGTTTTCACCCGTTATATTAATTCAGATGCTCTTGACAGGACAACCAAGCTCATCCTCCTGGATCTCTCTGCAGGAATATTTTTGACATATAATATGACAGTATAATTTTAATCTTTCTGTTTGTTCTTTTGGAACAAATTATAGCCTTCAATTGCTGTGTTCCACTCATGAGAGTAATCCCAAATTCCAGTTATCCCTATTAAGCTGTATTTATTCCCCTGACCTAAGATTTCCAGTTCTTCTTGAATATAGGCACTGGAGATTGTTTGATCTGTGGCCTTTCTTTTGTACATTTTATGAAGACTATTATTGGGTCCCATTAAAACACTTTCCTCTGTTTCTCTTATTGTGCATGAGCCCTAATCTGTCTTGACCTCTTAGTATTAGTTTGAGTCCTCCTCCTTTAGCAGAAAGGATACCGCTAAGAACATTCATCTGGCTTGTGACTCGCACCTCATAAATATGGACAGCAAAGAGCATTGCTCTCAATCTGGATCAGGACCACATGTGCTCCCTTCAAGGTGAAAAGAAAAAAAAAGACAGGGATCTTAAACAGTACCCTGCATATTTCTCCTAGCCTGAAGGTTACCAAGATTTTATTTTTAGGGGGAAGCAAGTCTTGTAAATGTAAACTGCACCCTGATAATTTCATGGCAACCATTTCTACATTTTACACAGTCTCTGTGGGGAACTCTATAGTATATGAGACTGTAAGATGACTCTGTAGGAACAAACAAACATTACATGGCTTATGAGGAGAGGCTAAAACATTTGGGGCTCTTTAGTCTGGAAAAAAGGTGCCTGAGGGGGGATATGATTGAGACGTACAAAATAATGCAGGGCATGAGTAAAGTGGACAGAGGGACGCTCTTCTCCCTCTCACAAAATACCAGAACTAGGGGACATACAGTCAAATTGAGGGCTGGGAGAGTAAGAACAGACAAAAGAAAATATTTTTTCACCCAGCACGTTGTTAGTCTATGGAACTCCCTGCCACAGGATGTGGTGATGGCATCTAGCCTGGATGCCTTCAAAAGGGGATTGGACAGATTCCTGGAGGAGAAGTCCATCACAGGTTACAAACCATGATGTAGATGTGTAATCTCTAGGCTTAAAACCAGGGTACTGAAGGACCAGATGCAGGGGAGCGGTAGCAGGAGACAGATATCTAGTCTCGTGCTCTCCCAGAGGCATTTGGTGGGGTCACTGTGAGATACAGGAACCTGGACCAAATGGGCCTTTGGCCTGATCCAGCATGGCTCTTCTAATGTTCTTATGTTTAACTCACTGTCACTTTTTGTAAGACATTCATTCTTGATGCCAAAAGAGAAGACCTCCAAATGCCAGTGAGGAGAGAGAAATAAGCAACATTCAATGATTTTCAGTACTAGCATACATTTTCTGAGAGTAAAATTCCATTCAGCTCAACAGGGACTTTCTTCCAAATAACCACACTAAGGACTGAGTTAGAAGAGGTGAAGAGAAGAGCCACAGAATGAGAAGCAACTTGAAAGCACATACAGATATCCAGAGTTAACTCAAACTGCAGACATAGAAAGAGGCAAGACCCGAGAAGCATTCATGCGGAAGGAGACTTGAGTAATGGTTGGCAGCAAACTCTGCATGAAATCTACAGGGTGGTAGAGCAACAGAGTAAACCATGATGGCCACAGGCTGCATGCACAGAAGCAAGACTCATCGTGTCCATGTATCTCTCTGCATAGACTCATCTGGAATGCTATGAGGAGTTCACTCATCTCCAGTTGTACCTTCTACAGTTACAAGTACAGTGGTACCTTGTATAAAGGAATTAATTCATTCCAAATGAAATTATGTTAAGCAAATTTTCCTTTATACAAATTCCCATAGGAATGCATTGAAAATGGAGTAATCCCATTTTTATGTTGTACGGATTTTCCCCATAGGTGATTGATTATGTTAAGCAAATTTCCCATATCTCCGGATTTTTTTAGGTTGTACAGATTTTATGTTATACAAGCTGTTTGTTATACAAGGGTCCATTGTATGTCCAGCATCCCTCAACCAGGCCTCAGCTGTTTTCAAAAAGCAGTAACCTTTTTGAACATCTGAGATGGTTCCTCACTTCTGGTGCCGCAGAAGTATTTCCCAAAGGATGAATTATAAAATGAAGCTGGGATATTTATTCAAGCACATCTTCCCCTTAGAATGTAGAGAATAAGATGCTCCATGGGTACCTTAGGTTTCTCCTCCTTCCATAGAGGCAATGAGGACTTCCTTTTATGTATATACCTGATTTATCATCTGGTAATTGTGGGTTAAATTTTACTACAAATAGTCAGCTCTGCATCTAATAGTTCCCTTAGTTGGTAAAATACATAAGTTTATCCTAGCACAAGTTTTTTTCACCACTGTATTTTGCAAACTAGCTTGCTTTGTTTGGGACAAATCACTGGAAGGTAAACACAAACATCATTTTCAAATCTAATGGCTTAAGCATATAGCTCTTGAGAACCCTCTGGGAGATAAATCATGCTATCAGCTTCTTCTCTTATTTAACCCTTAGAGAAGAACTGATTGTGCTCTTTTACATCCCCTAAAAGTATCTTCTTATGTTAAACGATGAGTAAATTAATGAATTAGTTTGTCCCTGGGAAGGAAGTATTTTTAAAAATCATGCTGGAAATTGGTTTACAGTGTTATGTTCAGGAAATCATGAATTCAGAAGGTGTTTGTCATGGGTTTTCCCATCAGTGCTCTAGAATTTTGATACAGCACAATATTTGCTGTTCTGGAACACTGAAATTAATTTTTTAAAAAAGCTAAAATCAAAATACTCTCCACTGAGGCACAAGCAGGAAATAAAAATAACCTTAAAGAGGGAAAATTAATAAACTATAATGCAATCCTAACTCAGTAACCAAAAACATATCCCAGTGATTCCCATGTATCTAGACAGCCACCAGAAAATTCAAATGAGTTCATAATTTACATATGCAAAGAAAACATTCACTGAAGAGTTTAAAACAGGGAGAATGAGAGGCGAGATAATCCTTGGAGCATACACAATAAATACCATTTTCATTAATCATCTTTTCCAGAATAGCTTTTTCCTGGCACAATTTCCTTGTGATTACTGCCAGGGGCATTCTACTCTCGTGGCAAAATGAGATTCCACCCCCCATATACTAATAATGTGCCACTACTCTGAGAATAAATTAAATAGTGTTATATGACCAGTAAGACAGAAAAGAGTCTAAGCACATGTTTTGTTATTACGCTGACCAGACGGACCAACATACTGTAACCACAGTGGAAAAGGCATTATGCAAGAGAACTAGGGTGCCTTCAACTATTCTGGATAGAAATATCCTTCACCATGAATGGAATATGAGAAACACCAGAAAGGTTACACGAGACTGCCAGTATCCAGGTAGTAATGTCTTGTGCTCTCACTAAACCAGATATGCAGGAAGAAACGATGAAAAGGTGGCCTGATAAAAATCAGGTACCATTGTTTTCAGATTGTAACTTAACTGTCATGCAACATGCACAATCTGCACTGCTAACACTAGCAAGGGGGCAAAAACAGAATGAAACCACGGGTCTAAATGGACTGCTGGGCCTGACTCTACAGATCTACCTTATGTATATCATATTTTTAAAATGTCACGCCAGTGAGACCCATGTCTCCCTGTTCCAATGCAGTTCTAAAGAATACCAATGAAATTGTACACAACCTAAAGAAACCTCATGGTGATTATTCAATATCTCTTCAAGCCTAGATTCAAAACAACGGTGGGCTTGGAACCATCCCATAATCTGTATTGTTTTCACAAAAATACATTCTGTTATTATCTATGCAGCCTTACAAGTTGTGCTGAATCCTCTTTGGCAGATGTATTTAAATTATGCACTCCTAATTGAATCCACATTATTAAACAGGAATAGCTGATTTGTTTGCTTGTTTATTTACTTTATTCTTTTAAATGAGTCTGTAACTCACCAGGGCCTGCTCTATGAGAAGGCAGAAAAGAATGGCATTACCCACTTCCCTCAAGCTCTGGAATACATCCGTCTTTAGTTCTGCATACTCAATTATGTCCTTAAGTTGATGATGAAAGAACTCCAGGATGCCTTGGGGGAAAATGTGAAAGGGGAGAAAGACAAAAAAAAGAAGGTAATCAGGGTTGGCTGTGCAAGGGAAAGTGAGCATCACAAAGCGCACTCTAGCACTGACTCCTGCCTTTGTAACTAGCTACAGTCATGAGTAACAGCCTCACAATCTCTCTTCCTTCAAATGCTTTATATAGTTGTGTCTTTACTATTAGCTATCTCATGGACTAAACAGGGGGCACCTCAATCCCCCCAGTTAAAAGGAGATGCCTCCCAACTCCAACCATGAGCCTATGACTTCAGCAGTAACCAACATCCCTCCTCTAAAAAGGAATGTGCTTTCTGCAGCTCCCTAGACAACCATACAACTTCAGATCCAACGGGCTGATAATTCATTGCGTTTCCGCCCATTATCTACCAAAGTGGATCTGCACAAAGAAGCTCATGCAATAATAAAGTATAACCAAATGATACCCTTAAAATCAGAGAACAACAAATATTTTAAGAGGCCGTTAGTTCTTGCTATTTATGTGAAGAGGAAAGAAAGGGAGTTGCTGTGGTGCTTCCTGGGAAGTCACTGTCCATTAGGTTCTACAGAGGGCACCGCCTGAAGAAGCAGAACGTGAGGAAGCACTACTGTGGCAATGCAGCCCAAGAAGCAGACCTTGATACATGTGGTGTGAAACCTCCAGAATTCTGTCTGTGGAATTCTTGCAGAATTCTGAGAGCTCCTATATGTGTGAAAGAATACACCCCATTCTTCCCTGCTCGGATTGCTGTTTCTCCTCATAGGTGATCAAGAATAGGTATGTGTACTGTTGTTCTTCAGTTTATCCAATCTCCTCCTGCTGCACTGGTGCCTTGGTCTGGTGCCAGCCTATAGTTGTTTTCCATACAACAACCCAACTATTTCCATGGCTCCTTAAGTGATACCAGGACAGGCTCACTTCCTCAGGAGTCGGTGTCAATACTAAAGCACCATCTGACACACGAAATTGCCACACAGATGTACCAAAACAATAAGTTCCAACATAGTTATGGCTACTGGACTTCTTTTTCTTGAGAGACAGAAACGTTTCGCTGCTCATCCAAACAGCTTCATCAGTCAGTCCAACATAGTTGATGACAAACTTAAAATACGTGGGGAGAGAAAAACATACACTCAAAGGAATGCCTTGGAAGCTGATACCGAGAAGCTGAAACTGAGTAAATAACTTAGCAACAACAGGTGAGCAGGTTTGCATTTTTGATAGTATCTCCCAAACCTGCCTTTGCAATATAGCTTCATAAAGCTGTCCTCCTTTATTGTGAGGGGTCATTCGGTTGCATTCCAACTCTAGTAGGATTTTCAAAGTATCTGAGATACTTAAGGAGTGGTTTGACCATACCAAATCTACTGAGTTTTCATGGCCAAGCAGGGATTTGAATCTGTGTCTCTTGAGTCTTAGTCTGACACTGTAATCCCTACAGAACACTTGCTCCTTCTCCTCTGATGATGACAATCAACACGGCAGTAACAGCAGCAGTGCAGCGCATAGAACCATGGAACAGAAATGCCATGAATAAAGGTGTCATGCTTATGGCGAAGAATGAATATTTACAGATGCCTCACAATGCACCATATATACCAACCTGGAGATCCATACTCATGCCTGGGCAAGCGGCAGATCTTTGGCATCACCTCTATCAAAGTTTTCACATACTGCAAAATGGTTCCTTGCAACTATTGGGAGGAGTAGAAGATTTCAGAAAGTGGACAAGCATCTACTAATTTTTACTGTCTACAGCAGTCAGAATAGTGGTCACCAATCATAATCTTCAGCTAATAGGGGAATCTACAATTTCTATGAAGTCTCATTGAACTGTAAAAGTAGGTCTATGCAATTTCCTGCCCTTTGGTAGAATTTAAGGGTTTGAAAGAAGAGGTAAAGGACTAGACCCTGTAGCCATGCTGGGCTTTTGTGATTCTTGGATTCCTGAGTGCTGTTGAAGTGTAGTTTCAAGGGCTGTGCGTGTCAAGCCTGTGGGTATGCTACCTTCAGAGGCAATGAAAACCTATGAGAGTTCATTCTGTTACAAGGTGCTTCTAGGAATCAGGAATCTCCTTATGTGATTGCATTGATATTATGTTACCAATTGTTAGTTTAAATGTTGCCTTCTAATGCTGTAAGATACCCCTCAATTCCCTGTTTCTCAAACTGAATATGTCTTAATTGTAATGGGCTGTATATTGTCTCTCCTTACTGTAAGCCACCTTGGGTCCATTTCCAAGGAGAAAGGAGGGGTAAAAATACTCAACAAACAAACAAACAAACAAACAAATAAAAAATCAGATTATCATCAGATGTAACCATGTGACCATACCTGTGGACCTTTGCATGGCACCCTTTTCCAAATATGATTTACTTTAGGGTTATAGGCTGCCCTGGGCATTAACACCAAAATGAAGGCAAGAGTAAAATAATGTAAAATAAAACCAAATAAATACCAGGAGCCCAGTAAAAATGTTTAGGCATATCAAACTGCATTTTTGAAAATTGAACATTTTGAGAATAAGACCTCATGCCCAGGCAGTATGGTAACTTTTACAAATGAAAGTCCTTTAAAACAAGCAAACGCACAATTATCTTCCTGGCATTGGGAGAAAGGGGAGGTTCTGTTTAGAAAGACACAAAAGCATTTAGCAAAGAGTTTGGAACAAGCACTGACCTTGTTAAAGGTTTAATGAGGACTGTTATATTTCAGTAAAAGAAGACCTTCACCTTTTCTACCTCTCCAATCAAACAGTCGATAGATCCTACCAGAGCTTGGAAAAGCTACCACTTAAGACTGCAGTGTAGCCCATCCCCTTTTCAAACTCTGGAATCACCCCTAACTGACTGTACTCAGTGAAGTGATTTTCAACAGTCATGAACTGACACTTGGATTTAAATTCTGGGCTACTGTGAGAGCTATGGACTTCAAACAAATTCCTTGGCTTCCAGCCCAAATGGCAATTCCCCGTATCTTTTTGAGGAAAGCTATGTCAATTGTGCTGACACAGAACTGAGGCAAATGTATATCGCCTAGGAAACTGTACTATTTTCAGATTCTGGGTGCTTAATTTTGCTGTCAAGATATAGGAGCAAGGCAATGTGGTGAATCTGAAATATGGTATTTGCATTTCAATAGGAACATCTTTTTAAACAAATATAGGCACCTAAATATCACAGCAACCATATTCTAATATGCATGTTATTCTAAATGTTTCTGAAATGATATTTTCAATTAGAGTAAACAATATTATCAAATCTCACTCATTAAAGCTGGCTGGGGGAAATTCTGGGAACTGTATTTATCTATAGCAACTTTGCCAAACTCTGCGCCAGAGTTCTTGACTTTCTGGCCTGATCCTGACCCCTGTCCCTTCCAAGTGCACTATTACCAGACTCTTGACTATCTTCAGCAGTTCCTCCATAACCACCGCTATTCCTTGATAGCCAAGCAGCCGACATATAGTCTTGAAATGAGGAGGTCCCACAAAGTTCCGGTATGAACTGTAGATGTGGCTGTAGGCAATGTTGAGAGGCTGGGGGAAAACAGGAGCAGAACTGTTACTAGAAGCAAGAATAATAGCCAAGGAATTATCACGGAGCTTCTGAGAAGCAAGGGCAGGCAAACCATTGAGCCCTGTGGTCTTCAGCTGAGCCTCCTGTGACCATGGGACTTTGTTTATATAGCTGGTTTCATGGTTCTTTTGCTTTCCTCATCAGAAAAGACATGGTGGGAGGGATAAGCCAAGTACTGGGAATCCCTGCTCTTATCTCTGATCGCTGACTGGTGACAACGGCTGCAGTGGACAGGAGGCCTGGGCCTAATAGGGTGAATATTCTTTGTGATCAAGAGTTCTGATAGCTAAAAGAGCTTGAAAAAAATCAGCCTACTTGAGGCCTTCAGTCAAATGTATAAAAAGGAAATGTTTGCCAGGAAGTATTACCTTCCTCCTTTCTCTGAATGAAAGGCTCTTTTACTCTGAATGAGCAAATATGTATTATTTACTATAAATAATTTAAAAAAGATCCATAGAACTGGTTTGTCAGGTTCCACCTGGGAGGGCTAATTAAGCCACTTGCTAGTATTTTAAGATCATCATGCAAATCCTCTCTTTCTCACCAAAATGCGACTTTTTAATAAAGGCATTTCTTTTGAAGCCATACCACTTGCCATGTTCAATCTCACACATTCCTTCCAGATTGGACTGTAAATGGTAAATGTGTTTCTTGACTCACCTTAGACCCATAAAGATAATATGGCTGGACATTGGCTGGTTTATCTCTCTGGGGTTCTTGGGTGAATGGAATTGCAGTCCGTACAAATCTGGTGTTTGTGATAAGAGGAAAATGTAGTTGTAAGAAATGCATTTTGAAGTTGCTTTACTATGTCTTCTAAAACCACTTCCTGCTTCATGAAGAGAACTGTGAAACCTTTTCTCTAAAAACACAACTATTAAGCAAATCTTGATAGCCATAAATCTTCCCAAAAGCCTTTCAACTTCATCTACCGAATTTGCTTAATGATTATGTATTTTTTTTTTGGGGGGGGGATTAGCATTTCTAATCAATATTCAAACTATTATATTTTCCAGGAATTCTCCCCATAAAATGGCATTTAAAATACTATTATTTCTTCATAACTGAATATTTTCCAAAACTGTCTTTAAAAGGCTTATTATGACAAACCTATTATGATACAACGACATGGAACTTTTTGTTTATTATAAAGTCTATTGACCTCTGGTGTGATCCTTTCCTCTCCCACTCCACCTCACTGCCCTCGCCCCGGTAGCTATATTGGACTGGACATCGTGTTCTGATCTACAGTTAATTAAATCTAATTCAAGAAATATGCCTAAATGTGTTGTAATTGTAATATTCCGTTGGGAGAAACCAACTGTCTAACACGTCTTGCTGAGTGGTATAGTTTGAGTTTGGAAAAATGAATTATAGAAGGGATGTAGCCTCCATAACTCAAATTTGGCTTTCAAGCAGGGCTCCAAACATTGAGCGTGACTTTGACACTGTCACCTTACCTATTAGTAGACCCATTGTAGCAGTAATTCGGTAGGAAATCAAAGTTAAGCTCCCAGAAAACGTGCAACGTGATGCGCCCATAAGGAGCTGAGACGTTGTGATTGGCTTCTCGAAACATGGCGTCAAAGCTATCCAAGGTCATGTGCTTGCACAACAGTCTATGTGTCAGGCGGTTGATTTCCAAAAGCCACTCAAGCTCCTGCATGCAACACAAAGTAGCAGGAAAAAATCACTTCATTTGCAAGCTTTCATAGGAAATGTTTCATCCACAGTAAGGCAGGCCTAGCCTGCACATTCTTTCACCGTAAAGGAAAATTGGACAGCACATAAGTTTGTGGGAGATCGTCTTCTCTAAACTCCGTATGTCTGCAGCAGGTTACAGTAGTCTGTGTGCAGCTCTAACTACAGCTGTCTAGTGACTGAACTGTCTCAAAATGGTTACAGTAAAGATGTTTATCTGCTTGCAAACAAGACCAGCAAATATGTATAATATCCCAAAATGCCCCATGCATTAAAAACTGTCAAAAAAAAAAGAATGCTGAAAATTCCTCTGTTGAAGTTAACATTCTCCTAAGGATTATTTTTCAAAGGTAGCTACAAATATCACCCTCTCTACATTCCTAAATAAATAAACAAGATTATTGTAAGCATATGGCTGGATTGTCAATACTCCCTTCTAATTTTGACTACCTTATATATACACAAGCAGAATGAAATCTACCATTTAAAAAGTGCATATACTTTTCCAAGAGGGCCCACACATTGTCTGTTTCAGTAAAACTCACAAATAATCTTGTGACAACTGAAAGATTGAGATATTTTGTTTACCATAAGCTTTGGTAGACTGTAGCCCACATCTCCAGAGACAAACTCAGTTGAAGACTGAAATGTCTATACAGGAATTATCTTGTTCTTGGTAGCACACTTACCAAGCCCTGCCTCTTTGAATCATGTCAGCGATGTGTCAGAAGAGGAGACGGGTGTTGCTTACATGTAGGCTCTACACATAAGCAAGAACTCTGGAAAATCGAGATTCTTGCTTTCAGAGAAGGTTTCCTCTTCAAACATGTCACTTTCCATGTAAAGAAGATGACTGTAGGGCAGCCCACTTTCTTCCTCTATGCTCTCCCTTTCAAGAAGTGGGTAACTGAAGACTGAATAGGGCTTCATGCAAAGTTGGGTTATAGGGTTAAATATGATCCTGAGCATGTAATATCCATACAATAGGAAGGAATTCTTCTCATTCAGTTTTCTGTCTTTAAGACACTACTTACCACGATGGACGTGAGATCCTCGCTCTCAAAGCGGCTAATGGCCTGATCCAATGATTTGTACATGGCAGCCGAGATACGCTGTGTGATAAGCCTGTTTAGGTCAATTGACCTGCCTAGCAGCTGTGGGAAGAGAGAATCAAATGGCCGCAAACAAGGGGAAAATTCAAAACAGAGCAAGCAAGTAGAGAAGTAACAACGATGGATCCCAAAGGCATTAGTCTTTACTGAGATGAAGATGGGATTTTCAGTGGGAGCAATTGACTTTTGAAGTTTAGAACAACAGGGAGATAACTGTACTTCCTCCTCAGAGGTAACAAAGTAGTTATGTGAATGCAATGGAGACACAGGTCTTATTCTTGGTTCCAGACCAGAAAAAAGGTTAATCTAAAGCAGGCCTGCCCAAAGTCTGGCCCGACGGCTAAATCCTGCCCGTCAGGCCATTCTGAGTGGCCCGCGGCTGGCTGGCCCGCCCCTCCCTCCCCCTCCTTTGCCCCATTTTTGTTTAAACAAAATCTTCCGCCAGCACTGACACTGCCAGGAACCTTGTGAAGCTCAGCGCGCGCAGGGCGGTGCGCGGGCGAGCCACCACCACCAGCATATCTAGGAAGCTTGGGCGGCACCGCAGGGGAATGTGTGAGGCTGGGCGCACATGCGGGGCAGTGGGGTGGCAGGGTTGGGGAGCAACCGGCCCCTGACACATTCTCAGCCACCAAATCTGGCCCTCCTTACAAAAAGTTTGGGCACCCCTGATCTAAAGGGATGCAGAGGTGGAGAAGGAAAGTTCTTCTCCCCTCCATTGTGGCTGTCTGTGGAGAATGACAATGTGAATGGCAGATAGTCTGCTAAATGTAGAAGCTCTGCACATGAGAGATGACTCTCTGCAGTGTCAATTTACATAGAAAATGACAACAGGGAGGGGCCCCAGATAAGTGTCTCTCTGAATAGGAGTCCAATGGGTGTAAGGAGCAATTAATTGGGGCCCATGAGTGACAAAGAATGCTAGAAGAAGGGATGAGGAGAACAAACTACTCATCTGTGACAAGAAGCTATAAGCAGAACTGCAAAGAACATGCATGTAAGACTCATGGAGAAGAAATCCCAAGCAGCTCCACTCCTTCTGCAAATGCCTGGGATAAAGGCCTTATGTTCTCCACCCCATACTGCAGCACAAATGAGTTTGCCACAGGAAGATATTTTATTCACCCAGGTGACTGAGACACTCACTGTATACATCCACAGACATTGGCACATAAAAGAAATCAATAGACTCACCATACCTGGCAGGCTCATATAAAAGTCTGGGAAACAAGGACAAAGTGATTAAGTCGTACCTGGACGTGCCTCTGTTTGAGCAATGTTTCATAGCGATTGGATGGCGGATAAGGGATAATCACACCATAATTTTTACATTCAGCTCGGAATCGTTTATCCAACAGGACACTGCAAATAGAAAACATTTGCCATTGGTTTCCCTTGATTGCCTTCTGGTTCATTTTTAAAAAAGTATTATTTCAACAATTTCACCTAAAAAGAAATATATACACTGTGTGTGTATGTATATATATATATATATATATATATATATATATATATGTTTTCGTAGATTTTCACGGGTATAGGTATGCATGTTAGGGTGGATTCGGGTTTCTTCCCGTGTAGAAATCTGGTTGTTTTGGCGACGTGAATTCATTTTGGTCTGGCTACGTGTCTGTGGTCTCCCAATGTTTTTTTGGCATGTATGGTATGTCCTAAGGAGCCGTCAAGGACTTCAACTGAGATCACGCTTTGCTTCAAGAAGAAAGAAGCCAGAACACCAGCCTGAAGATGACGAGTGAGACCTCGTCGAAACGTCGCCAAAACAACCAGATTTCTACACGGGAAGAAACCCGAATCCACCCTAACATGCATATATATATATATAAAATAATATATATATATATATATATATATATATATATATATATATATATATATATATATATATATATATACACTGTGTATATCTATCTATCTATCTATCTATCTATCTATCTATCTATCTATCTATCTATCTATCTATCTATCTATCTATCTATCTATCTATCTATCTATCTAACAGGCTAGCCTCCCACCTCCTGCTTCCCTCCAGATGTTGCCTGTCTATAGCTCCTGACATTCTTAACTACCTGGGGTCCAGCTATCTTATGAAGGCTAGTCCAAAATATCTGGAGGGGTCCAGATGGGGGAAGGTTGCAAAACAATATCATGACTGCTGGCAAACAGAGGCTTTCCTCTATTCCACCTTTTTTTTAGTTTTGTGTCCTAACCCAATCCATCAACAATACAGCATTCTTTCTTCTTTCTAGCCATTATGAAATTTGTATCATTTTCAACCCCAAAGTGATCATTCTAGGCAGGGCCATGTTTAAAAACAGGATTGCAACAGGTCATGGAATCCAACCATGTTAACGTGTGCATCCTTGACCCTACCCACGTTACTCCGAGGCAGCCTGATCAAATTTGGACAGGGTACTGCACGGTGACATAATTTTTGTACTAACTTGAACAGACAAAAGAAACAGAGCCTAAAATGGAGAGGGAAAGGGCCAAAAGTGCACTAGATTTTGTTCCTGAAGCAATTCTTGTTTCTAGTAGTAGCCTTGTTTTGAGTAGTTTCCACAGAACAGCTTTATCCCTGCTTCCCACCCCCAACCCCACCCCCACCCCAAAATTGAAAGAGGCAGCCCAGAGTGTAGGACTTCATAATATGATACTCTAGTAAAAGTATGAGGCCTCAAAGAACTGTCCACAGGACAGCAGAGGAAAATTTGCAAATATACAGAAATTATTTCTTGAGAGATTAAAATAAATCTTCATGAAAGCTAGATCAAAATAGCTTAATGGAAAATCAAAACAGCTAAAAAACTCATTGGAGGTATGTGAATTGACATTTTAATTATGTGGAACTGCTGCACAAAAACTGTGATATTCCAAAAGTCTTATGTAGATACTTGACTTGCTTGGTGCAAAATATGTGTTGTTGTCTTTAGATTTTTCTGGCAAAACCATTTTTAGCCAAGAATTTATCTTCACTTGTTAGAAAGAGGAGCTGGAGTACCCAACAATGCACTCCACTACTCAGTTCATGTTCAATTAGGGTTTCAAGTTTTAAAACACCATGAAAATTTTTTAAAAATATTTTCTAACATCACCTTCTGGTCTTCTAAGCATATATTTTCCATTCTTCTCTTCAGTTTCTATTCAGCTGAAACTGAACAGGCAGCCATTACAGTTCTATCCCAATATGCAAAACTCTCATTCTGAGCTATGCTTTTAAAAACGTTTGCAGATCACTGCAGATTTATGCAACTATATGGTAGTAATGTCTTCTAATTTATGAGCACTGATCATAAAATATTCAGATCAGAAACTAGTCCATGCTTATAAAGGTACACAGCAGCTGATGCAACACTTCTGCCTGATGACACATTGTGACAGCAGCATTAGTATCCAACAGAGGACTCATACCTGCCAGCCATTGCTTTATAGTAAGCAAATATTTGGTCTGCTAGTTTGTACACAAACTGATCAAAACACAAGTTCACCTAGTAGAAGAAGAGTGAAAGAAATGGACTTTAGAACAAACAGCGATTGAAGTGCATAAAACGGTGCATAAAACTTGTAAATGAAATTATTAAAAAAGGAAACAGAAAGAAACTCACCTCTGCCTCGATTTCATCATAGAGAAATTGCTTCTTAAACTTAGTTAAAGCATAATATGCACTGTCATTATAGAGGTCCAATGGATAGAGCACATATCTGGCAAAGAATGAGACAGGTTCAGTACTCTGCACACACCAGTCACCTCTAATTTTAGAACAATTGTTCTGTTCATTTGCTTTAGCAATTTCTAAACTAGATATTCAACCACAAGATAAATTCCAAGAGGCTATACTTAAAAGTGTATTATCAATACAATACAATTTAAACAACCACAACATTACTGTAAATGTAACAGCATGGCCCATATCCAAGAGCAAGTTAAGAATACTAAAGGCTGAGTAGTGATATACAAATGTCTCCAATGATAGCTTTGATGAATATGTTTAATAATAATCAACTCTGGAGGAACGACATAAAGAAATGTGGAACATGGCTATTAATGATAAAATAGCCTATGAAACCTAGATTAGAAAAGGGATATTGAAAGCAAATGATGTTCAAGAAATATGGAATTTATATTTGGTACCTCCGGAAGTTGAGTCTTGGCAACTGGACTTCTTTTCTTGTGAGATCGAAACATTTCAATACTTATCCAAGTAACTTTGTCAATAGTGAAACGTTTCAATCTCACAAGAAAACAAGTCCAGTTGCCATGACTCAACTTCTGCATCACCTCATCTGGATGACTGAGAATCTTCACAGACAATTTTGGTACATGTGATTGAGAAAGGAAAGGATTGTACCCCTGGAGATGAATCACTATATTTCTGGAGAGAAATGGGGCATTATAAAACTTAAAGTAATACAGTAAGACCCCGGTATCCACTGGGGATTGGTTCCAGACCTTCCTGTGGATAATGAAAACCGTGGATAAGAGAGAATGCCCCCAAAACTGCTGTTTTGTGATAGCAACTTGCTTTACAGCTGCTGTTTTCTGACATTAGCTTGCTTTACGGCTGCTGTTTTCTGACATTAGCTTGCTTTACGGCTGCTGTTTTGTGACATTAGCTTGCTTTATGGCTGCTGTTTTGTGACATTAGCTTGCTTTACGGCTGCTGCTTATGGCAGTAGCATGCTTTGCAGCTGCAGAATTATTTATTTAATTTCTTCTTCTTCTGATAACCATGGATAACTGAATCAGTGGATAATGAATCGGTGGGTATGGGGGTCCTACTGTATAAATATGTAAATTAGTCTTGAGGGTGATAGGGAGCACGGAGCTGAAAATATATGTTATAATTGTGATTATTTTAAATTCATTTTAAGGTGGTATGTGAGTGGTATTTTGTTTATTTGTTGCTGTTATATTCTGGAAAATTAAAAAACATTTTATGAAAAAATAATGCTAAAGGTAATTAAAATCAATGGGCTTCAGCATGCTTATGTCTACATTGAATCGAGGGCCACTGAAACAGAGAGACTAGGAGCAAGATCTGTTCTGATGACAGAGCCATATGATCAATTTAAAATGCCTGGATAAGGAAAATCAATGCTGGTACCAGACGTCTCTCTCTCAAAAGGCTATTCCAAAGCCAACCAGCACCCATGTAGAGGAGGTTGTCCATTTTTTATTAAATGCACAACAATACTGCCCTTCGGCTATGCCAACTGAGTCATTGTATTAAGTTTTCTTTACTTGCTATCAGCATTAAAGCCAATGTGAAGTGCAAGAAATTCCATGCGGGGGTATCCCACAAAAAAGCACATAGGAAGCATGAGTTAAGAAGTAAGGAAAGCAGGAATTGTTGGAAATAGGAGGTAAAGAGAACACATGATAAAAAGACTGAATTATGGTGAATTATGCAAGGCAGGGACACGACGAATGAGACTGTGAAGCTTCATGTGGGTTTTAAATGAAAGTAAACAATTTTCATTTTATTCATTAAAATCAGTATTTATTCACTGGTCAGCATCCAGCTGTGTCACTTTACTGACAGAAGCAGTTCTATTAGCAGAACTGGGGTACAGGTTCAATTTCCTGCACCCCTACAGTCTCCGCCATCTTGAGATTTAATATTTTCTGGGCAGTTCACAACTTAAATCCCTATATTTCTGATGCAGGTATAACCTAAAAAGTCCAGAATAAAGAAAAACAACTTCTATATACATTTTCTGAGGATCTCATCTCCTACAAAACGTGTGGCTTGCTTACCCTTTTAGGACTAGCTTCAGCCTGCCACCAGCCATGCTGATGTCCCAGCTGGCCCAACAGAATGCTGACTTGGAATACAACGGATGCTCCACAAGTTGTCATCTTGAAAACAGTCATGCTCATTTACAAGGCTACTCATGTCTATAGATACAATATTAATCATTCCCATAAATGCAACTCTTACTCCATCATAGAAGGTTCTTTCGTTTCCAGGATATGATCTGTTAGAATCCAAGGCATAGACATCTCAATGGGAAACTGAATTCGGCGGCCCATGGTCAACTCCAGAAAGAACTCTCGGAACCACAGCTGGGACAGGTCACAGCACTGTTGGAGTGCTTCTGAAAACACAATGTATTCCCCCCACCATCAAGAATGAGAAAAGTTTAACACTGATGCTGCTGCCTAGAATGAAAATCTTTTTTTTCTTGCATTTTATTGTGAAGTATAAATTGCAATATACAAAACACATGTCTATAAGTTAAGAAAAGACAAAATTCTACACACATACACACAAACTTTTCTTACAACAGTTAATGCAGTATTATAACAATTAAGGAACTAATAAATTTAGAAAACTGCCCAGATCAAAAAGTTCAGTCATATATATTATGTCAAATGGAAGTGTTTTTATACCTGATTGCACCATTCTTGGTATGTGCCTTGTATGACATGTGTGGTCCTATCAGATCTGCCATTGCGACTTACCGCTTATATTGAGAAGATGGGTGAAGAAGAAGGACTGTTTATGGAACTCTTCAATGGCCAGGACTATAGGTCCATCTAGGCTGCTCCTGAGTGTCTTTTTGGAGCCACTCTTGTCTGCAATGAGGGATTCCAGCATGGTTCTCACCATGTAAAGCTGCAAGAAAATACCCCCAGTTATTATATTCCTGGCAAATTCATGCTCAATAACTCATGACTAGAGATAGGTGTGGGGAAAAAAACAAAAAGCAAAAAACACCATGCATCGGGTCATCTTGTGGTTCAGTTCGGGGTACTTAGGAAAACTTTGCCCAGGAGGATGACAGCAAACTATAATCAGTGTTGGCAGTTTGTAGGTTTCACAGTTTGTGAGATGTGGATCTTCTGAACATGGTGGAACAGTCCCCATGAAAGTTAAGTTAAACACCCAGAGTTCCCTAATGGGAAAGTCAGTGTGGTTTTATAAGTGTAAATAATAAACAATAAATAAAGATGCCAAACTTGCAGCAAGTCTACAGTTGACTCTCCTCCTCTCCCCTTCTAAGTTTGGCAAAGATTGGATTTGGCACATCCATGTTATAACCCCCTAAAGCAAGTCGTCCTCCTCAGGAAATTGCTTTTTAGGCTTCTAAGAGTCCAAAAAGACAAAGCACTTTCCTTCATTGGAAGGTCTGCTCTTTGTAAATAGCAATAAACCATGAACCACCATTTTCCCAGTGAAGGCCCCCATCTACTCACAGCCATAACCGCTCTGATTTAATGTGTAAAGTGAAATACAAAAAAAGCATTAAAAAATGAAACACAGAGTGAAATGAAACATGTCCCTCTGTTGATGAAATTACTTCCAAGCAGAGCTTGAAAAAGTTGGGATTTATTTATTATTTATTTCATTTTAACAAGTAATTTTCTCAAGTTCTGGCCATAAGCCACCAGCAACATACTACACAACGCAAACAATGCAAACGGTGGTGTTCTACTATTGCCAGTTTTACAATAAAAACTGGTGGAAAAGTTAATGACTGTAAATGAAGCCAAACTGGTCAGAAAGTTGCAAAACTTTTGTTTCAAAAAGACGGATTTACATATGAAACAAATGTGTGTTCCAAGCTGCTCCAAGCAGGGAAAGACGTTCATACCTGTGTGCTAGAAGGTCCGACAGCTCGCCTTGGCACTTTGATGTCAAAACCACCCTTGGGGTCCTTCTCTCCTCTCAGGCAGGGGTCGTTTGGAGGCTCGCGCCCTCCCTCCCAATCACATATTGTTTTTCTAATTGCCTGAAGGACGCTGGGAAAAAGAAAGGAAACAGAGTTAAATCGACCTTTTGCCTTCCAGTTCACTGCATGATTCACTCAATCTTCTTATTTCTAGCCTGGCACACTTTACAAAGTGCTAAAACAAGGATTAAATAGAATAATTGCTCTCCAGAATGTTGCTCTGAGACCTTCACTGATAACAATATGGCAAAATGAAATTACTTAAGGATGATATAAGCAACAACTAAAATTGTAATTAAAATTTATTGGGAGTCGCCATGTCAGACTATCAAATTGAAAACAGTCCCATGGCTTCTTAAAAATTAACATACTTAGTGTAATTTATGATTTTGAGGACTGCAGGCTACAATACTGTGCAAAAGTTTTAGGCAGCTTGGAAAGAATGCTGAAAACAAAGAATGCTTCCAGGAATACAAACAATGATTGTTTATTTTTGTCAATTTACAAAATACAAAGTGAGCGAACAAATGAAAAATATAAATCAAATCAATATTTGGTGTTGCTACCTTTTGGTCCTTCAAATGAGAATCAATTCTTAAAGGTACACCTTTATACCAAATTATACCAAACTGGTGCTAATGATCATCAATGTCACACGTAGGTTGAAACCCAGTCATGAACTGAAACAGAAACAGCTGTGTAGTGGGCTTAAAACTGGGTGAGGACCAGCCAACCTCTGCTACCAAGGTGAGGTTGTGAAAAACACCTCCATGTCATGGCAAGATTGAGCACAGCAACAAGTCACAAGGTAGTTATACTGCATCAACAAGGTCTCTCCCAGACAAAGATTTTTGAAAGCATTCTTTGTTTACAGCATTCTTTCAAACCTGCCTAAAATTTTGCACAGTACTTTACATGGTCCAATACATGGCATGATTTCTTGAATTACTGGTTGGAAAAATCAGGAAAATGGAGAAAAAATGCCTTACATGCCAGTTTCTAAAAATTAACTAAAATCAATAGGATTTATGTCAGCAACAGAAAACTAAATATCAAACCACATGGCAAACATGTCCAACTCTTTCGAGAAATCTTCAAACATTTGTGACAAAGCAGCCCTCAGAGAGACCCTTAAACATGTAATAACTTATATGAGGTAAAACCAAGAAATAATTGACTAGAGCATGATCCCAAAGAGGAGAATATACCTGGTGAAGACATGAACCTGTATATTGCTCCAAATCCCTCAAAATAGAATTCAATTTTAAAACCACTAAACTTGCATAGTGATTCTTAATGGTTTGAGTGAGTTCTGTTTTGCACCCATGACCTGGTTCTATGCAGTAGTTTACATGCAATTAATGGCAATGCGACCATAGGATATTTGTAAAAACATTTTAGTATAACCTCTTTGTGACTATGAAACACAGCTACAATACAAACCACATTCCACTTTGCCTGCCTGCCTACCTGTCTGTCTGTCTGTCTGTCCGTCCATCCGTCTGTCCATCAATATGTACTACCACCCCAATACTCCGAACACTCAAGGTATTTGACATATCAAATCATATTAAAATCAACACTACAAAATACAAGACACAATATATATACTAGAGTATAAATTAAATTAAACCTTCTCACTAACTTAAAAAAATGGAATTAAACAAATTTAAAACAATTCAGCTGGGGAACCAGGGATTCAGAAAGATACAAAATCATGAGTTTTAGAAACAGCCCCGGGAGTGAGTGTATCTATCAGAGGATACCAAGAGGTTTTGGTTTAGATAGGTTAGGCTCACCTAATGAGGACATTCTTCTTCTTTCTAACAGCTTGCCTCAGTGGCTCTCTCAGGGTTACCTGAGCAAAATCTTGCAGAGCAGCATAGATAGTGTTCCTGATGGCCTGGTTGAAGACACTCTCCATGCGACCCATGAGTACTTGGAGACCTTTGATCATAGCAATCACCTGAATAATTGAAGACAAAATGAATTTATACCTATTGGCTAAGGTACAGTAATTTCATGTCTTACTCGTTTGTTTTGTCCATGCCTATTATCATTTTTATTTTATTTTCCTTCTCCTCTGGCAGAAGCTGGACACCATTCAAACTATTTGGGCTTTGGATGTAGCAGCTGTAATCAGTGATCGTTTGATGTATCCACCAAGATCTTCAATTTCCGCCACCACTCCTCGTGCTGCCTTGGCGTAGCCGCTTCTTGCTCGCCCTGCGCCGCTGCCTGCAAGCTCTCGGCCAGCCCTGTTGCCAGCTCATCTGCCTGAGTGCCTCGCAGGAAGTGGCCACCCGAGCAACAAAGGAGAAGGAGAAGGGCGGGCAGGGGCGTGTTGGTGAGACCTGCCTTTCCCCCCTTGGCTCCCTTTTGAAGCCAAGGCAAGCAAGTGCGGGGTGGCCCAGGAGCTCCGTCTAAGATAACCCAGGGCAAGAAGGAAATGAAGCTTTGGGGGGGGGCGTTGAGCTCTCCACTCTCCTCCTCCTCCTCCTTTTCCTCCCCTGGCTCTTTTCTGACAAGAGACTCTTTGCGGAGAGCCGGGGCTCTTCTCGCCCATTCAACTTCGGGAGGATTTAGGATGCTGCTGCTTCTATTTAGCTTCTTTTGTGAATTTACAAATTAGGGAGCCACTCAGTCCGGCTGTGAAGCTACCAATGAGGCATCCTCCTCCCCTCCCTCCCTCTCTCTCTCGCCTGCAAAGAGGCGACAAAGTTTCCTGGCGGTGTGCCGGATGCGCGATGGGGCGTGGAGCGATCCCTGGGCTCCTGTTCCCGCCCTTGCTCGCCCGACCCTCCTGCGCAATCAGGCTTGGCAGGGCGCCAACGCACCGGCTCTGCAGCTGATCAGCGCACTTCTTGCTGATTCCCTGCTGGCCATAGGACGGTTGGGGTTGAAGGTAAGGGGAGAGGTGGGGGGGCAAGCTGAAAAGGCTAGTGGGTAACAGGAAGGCTGGGCATTTGGCAACCACGAAGGAGGAGGAAGTGCCTTACAGCCTGGCAGAGCCCGCCTGCAAGATTGGCGGATGAGGTGGCAGAGTGCCATGGTGGTGCTAATTCCCTATCTCCGGATTTTTTTTACGCTGTACGGATTTTCCGTTATACAAACGAGGTACCACTGTATTTGATCTAGGTCTCTGTTAGCCAGCTCAATGCTGACTCAACCTTCTGTTTTTCCAATATTGGTAAATTACGTACTCAGCTTGCTAGGGGTGGAACAATGTGTAGCCTGCATAATTAAACTGTTAAGTGCCCAAAAAGTGACTTAAGCACTATTGGGAAGTATATATGCAGCACACTTTGCTTTGCTACCCTTCAATGCTTTCAAACTACAAGCATTTTTAAAAAATATAATAAAGGTAGATCTCAGCTAGATTTCAGGAAAATTTCCTGTTCTGTAGATTCAGTGAAACATCTAAGTCATCATTGTACATTCATTCCAACACATCTGCTGAAACATCACCCAGTCTAAAAATTTTATCATTTGCATTTTAAATTTTGGATATTTGTATTTCCAGTCCAGTGTCAACGTGTTTAAATAACTTTTGCTGATTTGGTATCTTATTTCAGGTACTCACTGAACACTTTGAATTCTCTTGTGAATGAAGAACTACCACTGTCCATTTCCACTGACATTTTTTTTGAACATGCCTCCTCTCTCCTTAATTTTAATGCGCACAAAATAGAGTCATGAATCTTCTCTACCTTTGTACTTCTCTACATTGTACAGATCGTATCACTTTTCCAGATGCTCTAATTCAATGTCACCTTTCCTTGTTGACTACATGAAATATTTCTATTTGTTTTGATCTTGATTTTTCCATTTTGCCTCTTTCCTATCAACTATAACATTTCTTCTCACATCTATTTCTCTTTCATTTATGTATCTAGTTTTGACAATGCTACTGGCCACACTTTTCAACACCACCACCCGAATGTGATAAAGCAAGTCTCATTTTTATCTAAAAGGAGAACACCATCTTTCTGACTATCTTAATAGATAACCTAAAAGAACATAGTTTGACAACTTAGTTGTTTTGTTTGCATGCTTTTTTGTGGGGGTGGAGGGTTCTATTTTTTGTAACCTTTTCCCTTTAAATGAGGTGAACTGCACTGAAGACAGGTCTATGCTTTCAATTTATGTCATTGTTTTCTCTAACTTAACACTATTTTATCACTTTGATATACATTTTGGCTCTTTACACTGTGAGTACCATCTCACAAGGATTTTCATAGATACAGTATCCTTGGTTCTAACTGAAATGCTTGGTGGCTCTTTCTTCACAAAACTGTATCATTCATTCTCCATATTTCTTCTGTGTCATTAGCTCATATTTTCCAATAAAATCTCTGCAAGCGTATTCAGCTACCTTAGGATCAAACTCCACCCATTATGAAATTTATGTTTTTTTCCCCACATTTCATAACATCTATATGCTTTTTTCTTTAAACTGTCTATGCTTTCTTTATCTTCATCAGCCGTTGGGGAATACGCTTCCTTGCCAAACATGTCAGGCCTGTCAGCAATCCAGTATTCCATTAGATGGGGTGAGGGTGTGTTACTTCAAAATTGTTTAGTTATCTTAAAATTATATGGCAATGTAAACCATTTGCTTGATGCTCACATTTTACAAGATCGATACCATATCTATATAGTACAACTGCCTCATATAATTTGAATATAAACAATTTGTGACTTTTATAATAGTCATTTTAAAAAACATGCTTTGTGACAAGATCCTTCTTACAATTTCCCCATCTTATTAATTCTCTATCACTTATAACTGAACCCCAGCTGGTGCATGCTATAATTATTATTTCCTATTCCAGATAAACAAGGCAGTTTATCTTCTATAACACCATACACACACACACACACACACACACACACACACACACAGAGAGAGAGAGAGAGAGAGAGAGAGAGAGAGAGAGAGAGAGAGAGAGAGAGAGAGAGAGAGATACTAGGGCTGCTAAAGTGTAGCAGTTACCCAGTGTTATGCTATGGTTGACTTTGAAACTCCATTTAGTGTCAAAAGTGCTTAATAATGCTGTTAGCATGGAATTGCAACAGTGCTGTTTTACTGTTGATACAAACCATTGGAACAAAAATCACACAATCTGTGAAAGGAAAATGAAAGGATACAGCCAGTAGTCAATGCCAGGTACGGTACTGTATTCTGAATCTGATATGATAGCATTTCAGTCATCCTTTTTTAAAGGAGATGTTACTCTGTACACCACAAATAAAAATAAAACACTCACCTCAACAAATGCAAACTTTTCCTCACTGGTATAATTGTACCGTGTGGCTCTCTCATACTCCTCAGCAGTTCCTGGGCAATCTTTGTTACAGAACTTATCAGTGGGATGAACTAGCTTCCAAGAGTACTGAAGAGAGGAAACAAAAGCAGGAATAATCTAGTCAACAACCTCATTTATTTATTTATTTATTTATTTATTTATTTATTTATTTATTTATTTATTTATTTATTTATTTATTTATTTATACCATATTTTTTAGTCTCTGGGCGGCAACCTTGTTACTTCCAATACAATTTTATTTGAGGGGGGATTAATTGGATCATACCAATCTCTCCACTGAATATAGGACTTCTGCTGCTTCAAGGAGAGGGTTTGTGGGGTGGTGATCAATATTTATGCATATATTTATCAATCCAGCACGGTTTGATAATAACAGATATAGACAGAACATCAATTCTAACAGGTCTAAACATGTGTTTATAGCCAATACATACCACTTCCATAACGTGAGCACTCCATTTGGACAGAAGTTGCAATCCGCGTAAAGCCAGGTCAAAAAGCTCTCTGTACTCTTCATCTGACTTCTGGCTATCCAGCCCTGAGCCAGTAACAACCTGAGAAACATCAGATAACTATCTATGTGAGGGTACATTGCTGCAGCTTCTTAATCCAGTTAATTACGTCTTTATCAAATTTTCCTGCCACTATCAACTGTTCTATGCAAGAAAACATTCGTAAACAAAAAGGAAATAATCACAGTGAAAATAAGAGAGCCTGTGATAGGAAATGAGGAAAGCTGAGACAAAATTAGGTGAAGTAAGATGCAGAAACTGCAGCAATAAAAATGGCATTGCTATTACCTCAGTGTCATTACTGTTGCTGATAATGACACTTAATTTCCTGTTTCAGATACTATCTCTAAAATTGTGTGCGTGGGGAAGAATTTATAAGAAAGAGAGGGGGAGATCTGAATGGAATAAAAATGGAGAAAAGATAATATATCTGTGAAGATTCTCAGTCATCCAGGTGAGTTTATCTGGAAGTTGAGTCATGACTACAGGACTTCTTTTCTTGAGAGAAAAGTCCAGTTGCATAACTCAACTTCCAAATAGAGAAAATGTAAGATTGGGTGTTTCAAATTTAAGATTTTGTCATCAATTATGCAAATCCATAAATGTATCTTGCCAAGGTAGATCTGCTGTGGATCGGGACAGAATAACAGTGGAACCTTCACATTAGAGAAAAGATGGGCAAAAATCTAAGCTTGTACCTTTTGTTTCCTCCACACTGTTTAAGAATAACAACCGAGTACAGGATATTCCAGATGTTCGGGGATAAGTGCTTCCCCTTCTGGGTCAAATGAAGGAAATCTCATGGGAGAGCAAAGCAAGGATACCAGCTGCTTAAATGGAGCTTCAAATAAATACTAGAAGTGGTGTCAAGGGCCTTAATGAGGACTTGCTCTGACCAGATATTCACAGAAGTTAGTAATAATAAACAATCTCCAAAGCACCAATGTATCAAATTCTGTGTATCCCCCCCCCACACACAAAACCCTCTACAGTCATTATACATTCCCTGAGGCACCAGTTTTGTACTGCCTGCAGCATGGTACCCATTTTTAAGGTATTTCAATTGTCAAAAATATACCTCCGAACCCTCTCTTACCATCACAAGTTTTCCTTCCTCAGGATGGGGCTATGCTTAGTTCAGCATAGCCCATCCATAGCCCCAATGCATCTCTGCATTGGTTTTTTTTGAAAACTACTATGTAAAAAGACCAGTAAGAGGCAGAGTAAACCTGGGGACTCAAAAAATACAAATAAGGGGATGGGAGAGGGGAAAGGGGCAAATCAGAGAGATCTCCGACTTTGGTTCCAAAGCATTTATTGTGTTGGGTGCAAGATGTCCCAGGTTCAAGCCAAGGCATCTCCAGCTACAAAGATCACAGATCCATGAGAACTGGCAAAAAGCTTTCTCTGCCCAAATGCCTGTAAGAACTGCCGTCATTCAGAGAAAAGAGAATTGGATCAGGGAACCAAAAGTATAGCAGTTGCAGCCGTCACCTACAGGACCACTCTGAGCTCAGTATTGTTAGCGATAGTGAGAACTGAAGCAGAAATGTCATGGCCATTTCCCAGTTAATATCATGGATGTTCTGAAATTACCCTCCCTCCATGCGCTTGACGAGTACCTCGGTTTTCACTTCCTGGATGATCCTGGGAAGGGTCCGCCTGGGTCTCCATTAATGCTTACCTCACTGTTGCTGTAACGAGCTAGCTCGGAAATAAAGCGGATATGATCATCTCGGATCTGTACCATCTGCTCACAGATATTGTACTGGGGACTGATGCTGCTCTGAGTACATGTCCACCTGGGCAAAAAACCAATGCCTTTAAGTTACCAGCTCTTACTGTGCAGCCAGAGTTACTACTTGAAATATTTTTGCTCTGTTACTTTACCAGCATGCCATCCCACCTGTTATGTTTAAGGTTTCCTGCTGCATTCTGTTACACATGTCTGTCAAACTCGGCTTATGGATTTGGGTCTATACTAACATGAAGATAGTAATTTAGCAAGGATAGCACTGTGGCCTCCTCAACATCCATACCTTTATTATTTACTCAAAATTTACTTATTTCTTGCAGATACCTGTATAAGGAAAATCAGACTGAGAACAGTGTAACTGATATCAGGCTGAATTATGGTCAGCTTAATAAATGCACAATGAGAGCAGAGGGTAGATCTTCAGTATATATCCTATAACAGTGGTGGCGAACCTTCGGCACTCCAGATGTTTTGGGCCACAACTCCCAGAATTCCAAGCCTAGATTGCCAATAGCAAAGGACTGTGGGAGTTGTGGTCCAAAACATCTGCAGTGCCGAAGGTTCGACACCAGTGCCCTATAACAAGCAAACAACTTCTCCCTCCGAAAAGGATTTGTCTGGCTGGGGGGGGGGGGCACCAAAGTATTTGCCTCCAATAAGATTCAACATCAGTCAACTTGCTGACTTGATTTAGACATCACACACAACTGTGGTTTCTGCCAACACCAGTTTGGAACCAAAAACACAATTTAAGCATCCCGTCTCAAAAAAACAAAAAACAAAAACAAACAAAAAACTTGTGGCCTGGTTTGATTTTAGACTTATTTGGCACTTCCATTCAGCAGGAGCTCTAGAAGCAGCAGAATGGCTGTATGGTTTGTCAATAAATACAGTACACAAACCATAATTAACTGCCGTCCATTTCTGATCCAGATCAGTTAGCTGGTTGCAAATAATGACTCATGCATTTGGTCATCACACTAAATCAATAGCTAAAGAAGCTTTAGATTATTTTACTGAATTCACTCCCCCCCCCCAAAGTATTCGCAGATTCAGTCAATGGTACTCATATTGGCTATCTGTTGTGCTAATTGTGTTATTATTCAAAATATGCTGGTTTCTTTTTTCTTTTGTTAATCATATGAAGACAATAATATTATATATTATATTATACTTGGATATATTATATTCTGGACTAGCTCTTCATGGTGATTAAACTGTAGTACTGTAGATGCAGCTTTGTTAACAAAACTGATGACCATGTCCAATTCAGAGGTCCCATAACCCCAAATCTTCACTCTTACCCTTTCAGTGTCCTGTTTCCCCCAAAGGAATCGGTAGGTTAACAGTGATGATCAGACATTTTGCTGTGCTAGCCCAACCTGTCATATGTAATCTAATCCATAACACAGAGTTAAGAGGCCACACAAAAAAAATATAGTCAATTGCATCTCAGCACCATGATGGAGTAAGTAAGGGAGTGGGCATGAAAGGGAAGGGATTGAAAGTGTAGAAACATAGGAAGATTATCATGCAGCCAGTTAATATCCCAAATCTCTTCTCCAGGAAGTGGGGGATGCAGAGGGGGCCACGCTGGTCTGGTTGGAAACTGAATGAGAAACGAATTGTTAGTAAGTGAGGACAACAAGAGGAAATACTTCACATTTTTATGAGTGAGAATGAACGGAAGATGCTAGAAATGGGATTAAATACACACATGGATTCCATTAATGAAAGATCTTAGTACTTTCTGTGGGTTTTGTTCCAGTTAGAATTCCAGTATACTTTGGTAGGACAAGGTACAGTTTAAGATGATCGGTGAAGGACAAACGTCCACACTAGTGTGGCAAACAGCCTTTCAAATACTTTTGGACTTATCATAACTCTTAGAATGTTAAATAAATGCACTTCCAAATAACCTTGCTTGGTATTTCTTTAGCATCTTATATTGATACCTGAATATTTAGAGGAGTAATTACTTCCTACATGACCCATGGTCTTTGCCTCCTTGAGATCTTTCCTTTATCTGTGTTTAATCAGTAAGATGAATTGAGTGCCACATCCTTGGGCCGTGCTCACAATCACTTCAGAAAAACAAAACAAAACAAAAACCAGCTTGTGCATTGTAACGTAAGGTGAAGATACTATCCCTTACCTATGGGGTTGAGATTTAGATCTATATTTTATCTGAGCTGGAGGCCTTGGCACTGATTCTATCAAAATTAGACCAGAACAAATTACAGTATTGGCAACCATTACAGTTCATACATGGGTAGTTGCTTCAAACAGAACTATGAGGCAGTGCAATAGATTTCCATTCAAAGAAATGCAATTCCTTGTATGTCTGAACTAAGCAGGGAAATCTTTAAATGGATGGATGCCCCATTCAACAGGGTAACTTTTTAAACTGATTCTTTAGAAGGCTGGCCAAGGCCATGTTGCATGTACTCAACGGTGCTGAATGTCCACTTCAGTCTTCCCCTTTTAAATTCCTTGCATCTTTCCCCTTGAAACAGATTCTAGTCTGAGATATTTCATATCCTGTTCCATTTTTAAGCCTGAGTTCAGAGGATCCCTGCTTTATAATGTTGTCCCATCACGCTGCCCCAAGGAAAGCCTCTGGTGAACAGATAGACAAATAGTGGTGTCCATGCTCTGGAAGATTTTATATCCTGTTCAAAGAGGTGGATAAAAACTTCCCAGAGCAGGTGCACCTCATTCACATTCACAGCATGAACATTCATACCTGCATTCAAAACCATCAATGACATACAAGAACAGACAGTGGGCATGCAAGTGCAGTGAATGGAACATTCTCCAGGTATCTTCACAGTACATGGTACCACATGTACATTTCTGCCATCACATAAACACGCTCCATACGTGGATGTCTGTAAACATCCGACCACCATCTCACTCCCATTCTTACATGCACTCGTTAGCCAGTTCCACAGGACATACGTCCCCAAAGGGATTCAAGCATTACTATGTCTGAAGAACTTTATTTGTCTATCAAAGAGGTCAGCGAATCTAACTCATGACAGATTAGAGGGTAGCTCCCAGGGGAAAGCGTGGGAAAGCAGGCAGTAAAAACTGAGTATAAACAAAACGTCTAGGGCTCAGTCGTAACATGGAATGTAGGGCAGAGAAAGCAGACTGACCTCATCAAGGGGCAAGATAGGTTTTGGCTGAAGGAATCAGATTGCTTATGTCAGTTCATCAGGCCAATGACTAGGTGAAGTTCTGGGTAGTGAAGAAGAGCAGACTATTTTGAAAGCAGCAGCAGGAAACAGGAAGATGGCAACTCAAGTCAAGACACCGGTCACATGATCAGGAAGAACAACGAGGGAATTCAGACACTGCTTCAATGCCAGAATGACTCTCCGCCAAAGACATGTACTTCAGTTGCAAGGTGCAATGCTCTTAAAGGGACAGAGCTCTGGCCCAGCCTTAACACTGATAAAATGGAGGGTGGCTACTTCAGCAAGTGGCTTGAAGAGAAATCTCCAGATTTCAATTAGATTACTAACACACCACTACAGGTTCAGTGTCTTAAAAAGTGCCCAGACCGCCACCACAAAGCCAAAGAAATATATTATTTTCTCTTCGGCAGAGCAGCTCTCAAAGTCAATAGCAATGACATTCTTCGTTTACATCAGCCACAAACGTCTGCAAGTTGTACATAAAAGTTACTGGGAGATACAATTTATTATATTTCTATTGTATAGTGTATTTGTTGTTTTACACTGAGTTATTGTAAACTGCCCAGAGTGGCCCTGCTGCTAGATGGGCGGCATAAAAGCAAGACACTCAAGTTTGCCAGCTTCTAAAATTATTCATTCTCCAATTGTCATTTGTACAAGAACCTAGAGGCCCTCATCTACCGGAAGATCAGAAAGAGGCAAGCCTGGCACGTGGGGGGAGGGGGGCTGGATCAGATCACAAACTGGAAAAGGATTACCAAGACTGCTAATAAGATTGGCCCTACCAGTAAGCAGAGTGGGAAAGAACCCTTCAATGGTAGATACTATGGGAGTTACAGATGGGCACGAATAAAAAAAATGGTGTTTCGTTTGTCGTGTGGGGGGGTCTGTTTCGGTTCGTTTCCGTTTTTCGTGAATTTCTGCAAAAATCGTTTTCATTTTTTTCGTTACTGTTTCGTTACCATTTATTTCATTTTTTGTGATTTTTTTAGCATTTAAAGCAGTTCAATGTAACGAAAATGAAACGGACGACAAAATTTCTGGTGTTTCTGTTCGTTTAGTTTCATTTTAGAGATAAAATTCGTTTGTCGGTTCGTTGTGTAACAAAACAAAAAAACGGAAATGGAAACGAAAAATTGTTCGTTTCGTGCCCATCTCTAATGGGAGTAACAATAGCAGCCCCGCCTCCAGCTTTCTTCCTATTTCCTGCCAACATACCCTCTTCCCATTAAAATGATCCAGTTGCTGTTAGACATGGTGGATGATTCAATCTCGTTGTCAGTGTTGAAGTAAGATTCACCTCCAGCTCAGTTGGCTGTAATTCATGGCAATGAGGAGAAGGCACCATTTTATCCTTTCCTTCAAAGGAGCAAAGCATCATAGGCTGGCCCTGGCTGCAGACTAAGCATTTTCAACAATGGAAGTGACAAGAAGATACAGCGGCATGATTTAATTCCATTTCCTTAATTTTATTGGGAGATCAATGTGAAAAGAGAATAGCTATAACCCTTTTACTGCTGTGGGTTAAGGCATACCTCACTCAGTAGGAAGATGGGATGGCTGAGCTGGATCCTTCAAGGCACAGTAAAGAAAAAGAAAGGTGAAAAATAAACACACACACACACACACACACACACACACACACACACACACACACACACACACACACACACACACACACACTCATTCCGTCCACCACTCCACTCACTCATATGGAGCTATGCCCACGGACACATGCTCACGGGTACCCATGCACAGACCTCACATACGAGAGCAGGAGAGTTGCAAAGGTCTTGGCAACTTCCTCTCTTGACCAGGACATACCAAAGCCAAGAGACATTACGGCAGGCACTCACTTGGATTTGTTCTCCTCATAGTGAGCACTGGTCTTAATGTATCTGGCCAGTTCTATCTGCATATCGCCGAATAAAGGGACCACCTGCAGCTGCTGGAAGAAAAAACAAAAGATGATTTAAACAAGGCAGAGAGTTGCCTTTGTCTGAAAGAGCAATGCAAGAGATTGGGTGTGGGGGAGACTTATTCAGCCTCGGGGTGGTGGGTGGGGTATATAATTCTGGAACAGGGGTCCCAATAATTCCTCATGAGCAAGGAGCAGTGCAAGTTTTCAAACTTAATGAAATAAATGGAAAGCATGTCCGACAGTGTAGCTTGTAAAGTAACTTTGAAGAAGAAAGAAGGGGACATCCCAAAGGCATTCATGACAGGGGTTGTGAGAGCAACATAATATTGTGGCTATGTTGCTGGTGGCAATGGTTCAAATCTTGTTGGTGTAACATTGTGTGGGCTGTTGTTGTTGTTGTTGTTGTTATTGTTGTTCAGTCGTTCAGTCGTGTCCGACTCTTCGTGACCCCACGGACCAGAGCTCGCCAGGCCTTCCTATCTTCCACTGCCTCCCAGAGTTTTGTCAAATCCATATTGGTTGCATCGATGACACCGTCCAACCATCTCATTCTCTGCCATCCTCTTTTCCTTTCGCCTTCAATCTTTCCCAACATCAGGCACTTTTCCAAGGAGTCCTCTCTCCTCATGAGGTGGCCAAAGTACTGGAACCTCAGCTTCACAATCTGTCCTTCCAGTGAACATTCGGGGTTGATTTCTTTCAGAATGGATAGGTTTGATCTCCTTGCAGTCCAGGGGACTCTCAAGACTCTCCTCCAGCACCACAGCTCAAAAGCATAAATTCTGCGGCGATCAGCCTTCTTTATAGTCCAGCTGTCGCTTCCATACATCACTAGTGGAAAAACCATAGCTTTGACTATCCTGACCTCAGTTGGCAAAGTGATGTCTCTGCTCTTTAGGATGCTATCTAGGTTTGCCATTGCTTTCCTCCCAAGAAGCAGGAGTCTTTTTATTTCGTTGCTGCAGTCGCCATCTGCAGTGATCAAGGAGCCCAAGAAAATAAACTCTGTCATTGCCTCCATTTCTTCCCCTTCTATTTGCCAGGAGGTGATGGGACCAGTGGCCATGATCTTAGTTTTTTGATGTTGAGCTTCAGCCCATTTTTTTCACTCTCCTCTTTCACCCTCATTAAGAGATTCTTTAATTCCTCCTCACTCTCTGCTATTAGAGTAGTATCTTCTGCGTATCTGGGGTTGTTGATATTTCTTCCGGCAATCTTAATTCCGGCTTGTGATTCATCCAGACCTGCTTTTCTCATGAGGTAATCTGCATATAAGTTAAATAGGCAAGGTGACAGTATACAGCCTTGTCACACTCCTTTCCCAATTCTAAACCAGTCAGTTGTTCCATATCCAGTTCTGACGGTTGCTGCTTGTCCCACATATAGATTTCTTAGGAGACAGATAAGGTGGTCAGGCACTCCCATTCCTTTAAGGACTTGCTATAGTTTGTTGTGGTCCACACAGTCAAAGGCTTTGGCATAGTCAATGAAGCAGAAGTAGATGTTTTTCTGGAACTCTTTGGCTTTCTCCATAATCCAGCGCATGTTGGTGATTTGATCTCTAGTTCCTCTGCCCCTTCAAAATCCAGCTTGTACTTCTAGAAGTTCTGTTTCCACATACTGCTGAAGCCTGCCTTGTAGAATTTTCAGCATAACCTTGCTAGCGTGTGAAATGAGTGCAATTGTGCGATAGTTGGAGCATTCTTTGGCATTTCCTTTCTTTGGGATTGGAATGTAGACCGATCTTTTCCAGTCCTCTGGCCACAGCTGGGTTTTCCAAATTTGCTGGCATATCGTATGCAGCACCTTTACAGCATCCTCTTTTAAGATTTTGAAGAGTTCAATTGGAATGCCGTCACCTCCACTGGCCTTGTTGTTTGCAATGCTTTCTAAGGCCCACTTGACTTCACTTTCCAGGATGTCTGGCTCCAGGTCAGCAACTACGCTATCTTGGTTATCAGGGACATCCAGATCTTTCTGATATAATTCTTCTGTATATTCTTGTCATCTCTTCTTGATCTCTTCTGCTTCAGTTAGGTCCCTACCATTTTTGTCCTTTATCATATCCATCTTTGCACGAAATGCCCCTTTAATATCTCCAATTTTCTTGAACAGATATCTGGTTTTTCCTTTTCTGTTGCTTTCCTCTATTTCTTTGCACTGTTCATTCAAGAAGGCCGCCCTGTCTCTCCTTGCTATTCTTTGGAAGTCTGCATTCAATTTTCTGTATCTTTCCTTTTCTCCCTTGCATTTTGCTTCTCTTCTCTCCTCCGCTATTTGTAGGGCCTCGTTGGACAACCACTTTGCTTTCTTGCATTTTCTTTTCTTTGGAATAGTTTTCATTGTAGCCTCCTGTACAATGTTACAAGCCTCCATCCATAGTTCTTCAGGTGTTCTGTCCACCAAATCTAGTTCCTTGAATCTATTCTTCACTTCCACTGTGTATTCATACGAGATTTGACTTAGATTATACCTGACTGGCCCAGTGGTCTTCCCTACTTTCTTCAGCTTAAGTCTGAATTTTGAAATAAGAAGCTGATGATCTGAGCCACAGTCAGCACCAGGTCTTGTTTTTGCTGACCGTATAGAGCTCCTCCATCTTTGGCTGCAGAGAACATAATCAATCTGATTCCGGTATTGTCCATCTGGTGATGTCCATGTGTAGAGTTGCCTTTTGTGTTGTTGGAAAAGAGTGTTTGCAATGACCAGTTTGTTCTCTTGACAAAACTCAATTAGCCTTTGCCCTGCTTCATTTGGAATTCCAAGGCGAAACTTGTCAGTTATTCCTTTTACCACTTGACCCCCTACTTTAGCATTCCAATCCCCTATGATGAGAAGAACATCTTTCTTTGGTGTCAGTTCTAGAAGTTCTTGTAAGTCTTCATAAAATTGGTCAATCTCAGACTCTTCAGCACTGGTAGTTGGTGCATAAACTTGGATTACTGTGATGTTGAAAGGACTGCCTTGGAATCGTACCGAAATCATTCTATCATTTTTTAGGTTGTATCCCAGCACTGCTTTTCTCACTCTATTGTTGACGATGAAGGCTACTCCATTTCTTCTATGGGATTCTTGCCCACAGTAGTAGATGTGATAGTCATCTGAACTGAATTCACCCATTCCTGTCCATTTAAGTTCACTGATGCCCAAGATGTCAATGTTTATTCTTTCCATCTCACGTTTGACCACATCCAGCTTACATCCAGTTCATAGATCTCACATTCCAGGTTCCTATGCAGTATATTTCTTTGCAACATTGGACTTTCCTTTCTCTTCCAGGCACGTCTGCAGCTGAGTGTCCTTTCGGCTTTGACCCAGACACTTCATTAGCTCTGGAGCTACTTGTACTTGTCCTCTGCTCTTCCTCAGTAGCATGTTGGACACCTTCTGACCTGAGGGGCTCATCTTCCAGCGTCATATCTTTTAGCCTTTTGTTTCTGTCCATGGGATGTTCTTGGCAGGGATACTGGGGTGGCTTGCCAGTTCCTACCCCAGGAAGTCTTATTACAGGCCTCATTGTCACCAGTGTAATTAACCTTACAATGATGAAAGCACAGTTCAGCCTGTTTTATTTTGGAGCCTCACTGATGAACTGGGACACAAAAGTAGAAATGTGCCCCATTTATAAGATATTCCAGACTGAGGCAGTGGGCTGCTGAGAATGTCCAATTTAAAAATAATCAAAAGCTTCTTATCTTCCCCTCCCCGTTCAGGTTGCAAAGTTCCCTAGTTCTCTCTTTTATCCTGGAGAAGCCTTTGGGAGTCTTGGGATAGGGCAAAAATTTATATGACCCATATTTCTTTATTTGAAGAATGGGGGTGTGACTTAAGAAATGGCCTTTTACAACTGCCCTTCTTGCCTCCAACAAGACTCCTGTCCTGGCTACAACATCACCTAGCCATGGATTTTAAGAACATCATCTAACTAAGGACTTTAAAAGTAACCTCCTGGTAAAGAACATCTGTCACCATGTCTGAACTTCTAGAACCTGCTTTGAAGAAGGGTGATTGACTGCACTCAAAAGCTTGCAATGTTCCTTTTATATTTTTAATAGTGGCCTATGAAGGTATCACCTGTAACCTATTTTTGGGATAAGGGTGAGAGATTTAAGAGTCAAACATTGCTGTTGGATTGCTTTCACCAGAATATGGGGCACTGGCAGTAATTTTGTTTTGTTTCAAAGCTCCCAAAAGCTTCCCCAAGGCAAAAGGGAGCACTGGAACCTGAACAGAGAAAGAAGGCTGGGGGGAGGCAGGAGAGGAGAAAGCTTTCCATCAGTTCAAATTAAAGATGTTCCACTTCCCATTCACATTACTCCAGTGCCAATTCATGCCCAAAGGATTTTGCCCATTATGTCCATCCTTTTAAAAAGTAACTTTACAAGCAGTAGCCTTAAGAAGAATTAATAATATTTCAGGTGTTATCCCTGAATCCAAGAAGGGCTAAATGGGTGATAGAAGGCCCCACGATTGGAAGCACTCTTCAGCTGAACACATAGAGGCTCATTTGAACACCCTCACACTGAACAGCCTAAGGCAGTGGTGGCGAACCTTTGGCACTCCAGATGTTTTGGACCACAACTCCCAGAATTCCAAGCCTCTATTGCCCATGACATAAGACTGTGGGAGTTGTGGTCCCAAACATCTGGAGTGCCGAAGATTCACCACCACTGGCCTAAGGTCTGAGAGGTTTCTGTGCGGCTTGGGGACAAAGGGAGGCCGGTTTATGCACACAGACATATCCCCGCCACCTGTTTAGTCCTACATGGATTGCAGCGTCATGTGTGAAAACAGCCGATACAATTCACTGAGTGCTTGACCTAGCAAAGATATCATGAATAACTTGACCGTCATTCTGTGTGGTGATCTTTTCTTCTAAAGATAAATCCATATTGTGAGGGGTTACTAAATCAAGGGTAGTAATTAAAAACTGGGGTGCGCCAATGCAATGCATAGTTAAGCCTCAGAAATCATGAATTTGGTGACAATAGATTAAAAACTGAGATTCATGACAACTTCTGAGGGTGAAGGATCAGTATAAGAAATAATTCATCTTGCTGTACCCAAAATTATATCAGGAGTGATCAGTGTTTACATTACATCATGCCAACCACTTACAAGCTGAACATCGTGGGGGGCAACCACACTGCACTAAGGACTTGTAAAATCAATATACAGAAGAAATTGTTATTACGGTATACAGTACCAGAAGAGAGATGCTGGCTGAAATCCAGTAGTAAGCTGCAACCAGAGTAGGCCTTGTGAATCAAGAGAACTTACACAGAGGTGGACTCACCAGATTCTCATTTACTAAGTGGGGCTAGTTCAGTTGTATCTTACTAATGGATTCTAGACATTAATTCTAAACTAATTTTGTAAGATGCACAAGGAGATGGGGCTCACACACATTCCACAGTTGTACCTAACTGAGAATTTTAGTTGGCATAGACTCCATGACAGGTTAAACCAGTTCTTCTGTTACCTATACAGAACCACCATGCTCCTTTCTATGTAGGATCACTTTTGATAAACATCTACAACTAAAAGTATATCTTTAGCTTGGTAAGTTATGTTGCACTTCCTGCAATTATCACCATAGTAGTATGCCAATACCTTGTATAAACTTTTCCAAGCCAGGAATACATTTAATCCCCAACACTTTGTTTCTTCCCTCTCTTTTTTCAGAGAATATCAAAGTATTTTTTAAAAAAAAAGCTTAACTTCTATGACAACCGTATATGCCTGCTAATCTCAGATTATTATCAAGTTTGGGATACTAGTCAGAGACCTGTAAATAGATAAAAAAAAAGTTACCTGCAAGCTAAGAAAATTCTTAACTCTTCAGTTCATTAAAATACTTTTTGCTTGAATCAGTACAGCACTGTAACACGCCGATGGGGCATTTAGGATTATTGATTAAAATTATTAAAAATAATATTTTAAAATAATATGTATATATATGTGATGCATTAGATTTGTACTAGAAAAATATTAAAAATAAAAGGCATAAATATGAACAAACAACAGACAAAAACCCAGATCTTAAAACATATACCTTCTCACACAACTCTTGAAACTGTTGCAAGAGTAAAACACACACAAAATTGACACACCTCTTAACCACCCAGAGTAGCGGTATATAAATTTAATAATAAAATATAAAACCCGCTCATGTGCTAAGATCATCAAGAGAGGTCTTTCTCTCCATCCTGCCACCTTCACAGGTTCATCTCAGAAGAACACATGAAAGGGCCTTCTCTATTGCTGCTCCCAGACTTTGGAACTCCCTCCCACTAGAGGCCAGGACTGCCCCATCTCTGATTTCTTTCTGAAAGCAGGCAAAGACCTTTCTCTTCAGGCAAGCTTGAATGAGGGAATTCATATTATGTGACTTTATACGGATTAGTGTACATGATCGCATTGAATGATTTCATAAGAACACTAGTGTTCTCCATGTTGCTTTTCACTCCTCATAATGGATTTTTCTTTTCTTCTTTTGTACTCTTTGTAGTTCTAATGCTATCTTTTTAAATGTTCTAAGATGCCTCTTCAAATTCCCTGTTCTTAACTTGAATATGTCTTAAAATAAATGGTCTGGACTGCATATTGTCCCTCATTATTGTAAGCCACCTTGGGTCCTTTTCCAAGGAGAAAGGTGGGGTAAAATATTCTAAATAAATAAATAAATAAATAAATAAATAAATAAATAAATAAATAAATAAATAAATAAATATTCTTTACAACACATTTGCACAGGAGCCAAAATGAAATTTTGCCACTCTTCCCCCTCTCTTCCAACCCCCTCACCTTGCTCTGAACTGGTGTCTTTTTTTGTCTCTTTAGGATTTTTTACCACATGTCCATAAAACAAAACCTACATATCAACAAACTGCCTTCAAAACCAACTCCTCTCTTCCTCTCCTCCCTCCCCTATCCACCCTCACCCCAGCTCTGTCTCTATATGAATTTACAACTAGGCTTGCATGCAAATACGCCTACATACAACAGCCAAAGAATATTTGGTATGAAACATATATTCAATTACATATTATATTGCATACTTCATTCTGCTGCTATATGTCTGAAGAAGGTGACATGTCCACGAAACATTACATTAAAATATGAAAGTTAGTCTTTAAGGTACCACATGTTTTGTATCTTTTGTATCTTTTGTTTTGTTTTATTTTTCTTTAATTTTTGCCTGGAATAAATATTCTTGGTGATCCATTAAAGAGTAAATTGATTTTTAAAGCACTGTTGTAAGAGACCGTCATATTTATGGGCCAGATAGATTTTTGTTTAATATTGGAATGATCTGTGACTAATTTTACACCTTCCTTGAAGAATGTGGCAAATTTCATTTGTGTTAATTATCTACTTCTCTAGTGTGTCACTTCTCAATTTCCTCATGCTCTGTGTCACTCGCCTGCTATTGTCACAATGACCAAATATTTTATCTCAACTGCTACATGGAATAAGTTGTTTGACTTATACCAAAGAAAACACTCTCATTTTCATAAATTCACTCATTATCCAACCTGTACTGAACAGAAGAACGTGATATATTCAACAAGCCATGTCACAGAGACACAGTATTAAAGATGCAGACAGGAATCAGTGGGCTTACACTGCAATCCTGATCAGTGTAAACTTTTGGTGCTTCTCATTTCTGAGATGTTACACCTAAATATGTAGGATTATAACAGAAATCAGTTTTCACATTAACTTTTCACAAACGCAGAACACATTCTGCCATATGCAGAGGGTTAAAAGGAACACAGCAAAAAAGAAAAGTGTAGCTACCACTCACAAGGATTTGTGTGAACTGGGAATGGAAACATTATTCATTAGCTTCTGAATTCTCAGTAGTCAAACAGTCTTTAAAGCAGAACACCACTCAATGAGAAATTTTAAAGCCCTATAAGATTTACTGCCTCTAGCTGAGATTGAGCCTAAGGACTCCCCACTCAAAATGTCTTATCATATCCATAGTATTTACACAAAATATCTTTAGTGTGCTTTCTCTTTAAGATGCAACACCCCTCCACAAACAAACATACACCAAAGGAGCACTGGAAAATTGTTAAGATATTGTTTCAGTCAAAGAAATTCTACTCCTGTACAATGATAAGTGTTCAAAACCTGGGGGACTTTGGTTTAAAAGGTGGGCACGTTTGTACAAAATATTTTTCTCTTTCAAAGACAAGCTCTTTCAAGAGACCTTGGAAATTCCTCATAATTCTGGTCAGCAGCAAGAAGAACACCGCACTTCTTTCTGTGTGGCATCAGAAGCTAAGTTTTAAATCCCCAATATAAACCATAAAATTCAGTTTAGAATCATCCCGTGGATTCATAGGAAAGCAAGGTCCACCTGTTCAGAGATACTTCAAGTGAATAGTTCTTTCTCTTATTAAGGTCCTTGGGCTCGACCAATTAAGAAAAACTATAATTACAGAACAGGTTAGTTCCTCCAAGGGCCTTTTTACACGACCCCTAAGATCCGCTGGCCACTTAAATCCAGACCAGAGAACTTAGGGGTTCCTCGCTCTTCCTCTGTCCCCACCCCCCTCCGCACTTCCTGGTTTCTGGCTGCCCGAGGGAGGGAGAAAAAAGAAAGAAAAACATGCCGGTTACCTCCGTTTTGTTCCGGGCAGCATTCAGATCTCTTAAAGGAGCGGGGCGCAAAAAAAGAACAAACAGAAGCCAGGAGAGCCCCGCACTCACTATCCTTACACCGGATCAAAATTTTGTCACCTCCAAAAAGCAGGTACAAGAAAACTGCTGTTTGGTCACGCTAAGTGGGCGGGGTCGCACTTAATTGTCTGCAAAGTCCGGAGCTGGTGGGTAAACATTTTAAAGGTCCGGACCTTGCAGCCATTTGCAGCGGAGCTTAGGGGTCGTGTATAAACGCCCCAATTGGTAGATAAAGAATTGCATTGTCACATCAGAAGAGCAACAGATGGGGAGGAAGCTAAAGGAACGCAATGAAGTTGAAATGCAGTGTAACTTCAGTATTACTTCAGAACAGAAAAGCCATTTCTTACTTTCAGCAATGAGTGTGACACTGGGGTACGCATCCGGCTGTGGTGCAGACTGGGGAAACCTTAACCTTTCACTGCAAACATGTATAGCAAGTTGGCTCAGGGGATAAAAATGCAAGGGAAAAAGTCAGTTACCACAAATAAGTCAAAGCCTGAAAATGCCCACAGTGCTTTTGATCTGAGCGTGCCATCCCTTCAGCCATGGCATTTACTTTGTCTCTAGGCAGAGTGGCCTCAGGTTTCTTTGGGAACAATTCTGAGCCAACACAACGGCAAAGACTGACCTTGAAGAATTTATCAATCTTACTAAGGTTGATTCTCTTCTTCGCATCTAGTTTATAGATATTACTGACATTTCCATCCATCAGGTAAAGACCAAAACCCATCACCTAGAAAAGATAAATGAGATGGCTGAAAACATTTCTGTTTAGAGGAGGAGAAAGCAACATGTACGAACAAAGCTATTTCCAGAAAAATCACATGAAAATACTCAGTCATCAAAGCTAGACACCCTTTTATTTTATGGCTTATCGTTTCAACCTTCCTGAAATTCGCCAGTAGTCACAGGAAATTGCCTTGTAATGGGTGAGATTATTTATTCATTTTAGCACAGTAATGTTTCTGCTGATCAACAAGAGTTCTCCAGGGACTCACAAACAAAAGTAATAATGCCTATGAGGCATGTAACTATAGCAGTCTAGGGCTTTCTATGTGCTACCAGTAATCTATGCCCCTGACCCATGTCGCTTCTATTCTCTATGAGGAAACTATGCCATCAACAAAGAGATGATGATACAGCTTTCAGCCATCTAGTATTTTAAAAGCCCTGCTAATTTTGGTTGTCACTCACATCTACAGTATCTAACTGAAGATAGAAATGAAAACTAGTATTTTCCCCCTTCAACTTTCCTTGTAGATTAAATATAAGACAAAAGGCCTATGTGGAGGGAAGGGACATCAAATTGGACCCTGCAGAAAATCTGATACCACGTGCAGTGTTTTTTTTATTTAAGTGTCGTATAAGAGATAAAAGGTCATTTCCATAAACTAAGTGCTATTTAAAGGTAACCTCATTGTTAAGGTAAGGTGTGCAAGAATTTTTTTTAATCAAGGATCTCAAAGGCATTTATTTTGAAGAAAAATTAGACAAGGAAAGACTGGGAGGCTGAGAGTACTCCTCTAAGGGCACTACCTTTAAAAGCATGTGTTTCTCACTGGGTGTCAGGTACATCTTGTTTTCATAGTAATCCACACAGATGTTGACAATATCAGCCAACAACTCTTCATAACCAGGTATGACTTCCAGCTGTTGGTGCAGGCACTTTAAAAAGACAAGAAATGTGTGAGACCATTAATAATTTTAAATAAGGACATGATATTAGGTTTTGATAGATTATGAAGTTTAAGAATCTACTGTGCAGAGAAAAAAAATTTAAAGTCAAGTATTTCCCTCTAGATAATTAGTTTTGGACTCTTAAGGCACGTTTCAGAGAGCAAAACCTCTTGCCTTTGTGCTGATGTCCTTTAGCAACGGTACCACATTTTCCCCATTCTAATCTGGTTAATGTGGAAATGAAATAATCAGTCTAGCATGCCCATCATTCTTGTTGCATAGAACTTTGGGCGTTTATACACGACCCCTAAGCAATGCCGCAAATGGCTGCAAGCTCCGGACGATAAAAATGTTTACCCACCAGCTCCGGACTTTGCAGACAATTAAGTGCGACCCCGCCCACTTAGCGTGACCAAACAGCAGTTTTCTTGTACCTGCTTTTTTATGGTGAAAAATATTTGATCCGAAGACTGCCTGAGGTCTCCTCGCTTCTTTCTGTTATTTTTCTTTTGCCTCCGCCCCTTAAAGAGGAACCAGGAAGTAAACGGGCGGAGCAACTTCCCCCAACACCGGGAGGTAAGCCTTTTATTCTTTTCTCTCTGTCTAAGGCTTTTTTTCCCTCCCCCCCTCCCGCAGACAGAACAAAGAAGTGCCGAGCGGGTGGGGAGGGAAGAACAGCCACGAACCCTCAAGATCTCTGGTCCGAATTTAAGGGACCAGCGGATCTTAGGGGTCGTGTAAAAAGGTCCTTTGACTGTATGAGTGCCGTGATGCCTGCAGAATCATGAACAATCAAGCATCAGGTACTCGTTCCCAATCAGTTTGAATTTCTAAAGAATCAATTATCTATAGATCAGGACGCTACTACATTAAATTTAATCAGAGTGGATACAAATAAATGATTTCTTAAAATGAAATTGATTTAAGTGAAAAATGTTTATTTAAATTGTAAAAACATCTATTTTTTTCATTTTAATCATGATTAAAATCAATTTGATTTTGAATATTTTTCAATAATTTGACTATCATCATCATCATCATCATCATCATCATCATCATCATCTCTGGAAGGCACGTCAACAATAATCAAGTTAAGCCCCTTTCATGAAGGTACAGTCGGGGATCAAACTCCCAACCTCGAGTTCTGAAGCCAGATGCTTAAACCACTTATCTATCCAATACATCTATTTATGTGCTGAAATATACCTTCTTTGTAGCCATGCTGGCCACATGGCCATGGACTTGCACAACACTGGCTCTTTGGCTTGAATACGGAGATGAGCACCACCCCTAGAGTCAGACACAACTAGCATGCATGTGTGGGGGGAACCTTTACCTTTACCTTTTTTATAGTTTATATGCTAAAGGTATACCACACAGCCAATAAAATTCACACCATCTCTACTGACCACAAAATGGATTACATCTTGGAGATTACCTGTGTGATCCTGTTATGGTTTGCCAGGAACATGGAGAGGTTCTGTGATTCTTGAATAGACTGGGGATCAGCCATTTTCCTCAAAAACTGGGCTGCTCTGAAAGACAATAAAAGTGCTGTCCTGTTAATGATATTTCTCTATACTTTGCTTGCCTGTAGCTATGCAATAAGAGGAATGGAATTATATCTTTGCTTTATTACAAATACATTTTATAGAATAATGGATTGAAATACCTCCACTCCACTGCTAAATATTGCCATAGACTCCCTTATTCCAAGGGTCCTCTGATGAGGAAATGAGAGGGATGCTGACATCTATTGGTCTCACCTTTTGTAGGCAGAATGGTCATTTTTGACGCTACACTTCATGTTCTTCAGCTCATCCAGGACAGCGAACATGTTAATGAACTTTCCCAGTGTCAGCAGATATGCTTCAGAAACAAAGTCCTTCCTTCTTTCTGCATGGCACAAACGCTTCACCTCACTGCAGAATCGTTCAATGGCCTTTCTCTAAAAGACAGCAAATTTAGAGATGGCTTAAAAGGGGATGAATTTAACAAGTAGTTGAATTCTAACTAGGGAGCTAGACTATGTGTTTTGCTTTCTGTTCTCTGCTGTGTTGATTGTAAATTATTATTTACGAAGTCTAAATTGCTATATGACTCTTTTAAAACTGTTTTTATTTTTATTTTATTCCTCGCAGGAAGACCTTCAGATATGCAGTAGAACATAAATGGTTTTAAACAGGCAAGCAAGCAAACAACATTTTGGGACTTATCAGCATCAACTTTCCTTTCCCCTGCATATGACAATACTATACTGACATCCAACTCATATAGTAAGCAGGGGCTGAAATGAATATAAGAAATCATTTCCCATATTTGAAAAACCAAAATAGCAAAAATGGTTGGATAAGACATATCTATTCAGGAGACCAGTGTGGTATGAAACACTGAAAAACCTTTCAAGAAGAGGGGATTGGAAAGAGGGGAAGTTGCAAGTCACAAAGGAATGCCAAGGGAGCGTTTTAGATAAGCATTTTGTTCCTGTGTTTCTCTGCAACTTTTATGGTAGAAATTCTGGATATCAAAAAAAAAGTGTTGGAGAAACGCTCAGATATCAGCAGCCTTGACCTAAGTTGGGGTGAGCAGTCTCACAACAAATAAACATCTATTATAGTAGCCACAACTTCAGTATACTATCTGGTATCCCTCAGTGCTTGTTTTATGTACTTCGGCCAGACCACAACTATGACTACTTAAAGTTTAAAGTTCTTCTACAGTTATATTTAGCTTGGTCATTTTTAGCTGTATTAGCCGCTCTGCACCTCAAGAGCCACTCATCATCCAGGGTCACATCCTCTGGCTTGCAGAGTAGTTCACTGACTTTGAAAACAGAAAGATGAAGCAAAGAAAAAAAAAAGCATGCTGCTTGCATGCTGCTTACGTATATACTGCCCCAAAGCACTTAAAAGCATTCCCTGGGCAGTTTACCATTTAATTATGCAGGCTAGACATTGACTCCCTTTCCCACAGGGAGCTGGATACTCAATTTACCAGCTTTGGAAGGATGGAAAGCTGAGAGGACCTCAAGCCAGCTACCTGGGTCTGAACATGAGGTCATGATTAGAATTTTGGCTGCAGTACAGCATATTACAGAGAGAAGACCATCCTTACAACAAACTCTCTCTCTCCTTCCCTGCCTGCCTGCCTCTGTGTGTGTGTGTGTGTGTGTGTGTGTGTGTGTGTGTGTGTGTGTGTGTGTGTGTGTGTGTGTGTGTGTGTGTGTGTGTGTGTGAAGAAGATGGGAATGTTGCCAACTGATTACCCTTATAACTTGCTGTTCTTGATGGGCGATAACAATTCTGCATGATAGGTACGTTGCTTTTATTGTTGGAGGAAGAGGAAAAGAAAAAGGACAAAAAAGGGATGTACCATGCATACCATGCAGCTACCAAAACTGAATCAAATCAATGAAAAACAATTCTGTAGATCTCAAACAGTAGGGCAGTAGAAGGGAACAATGACAGTGCAGCTCTCTGAGGTTTTCTTAGAAGAAGAGCAGAACTAAGAAGAAAACAATGGCCAACCACTTCTGAGTACTCTCGACCTAGAAAACCCTGAAGAGGGTTAGCTAAATCAAAATGAACTTGATGGTACCCTATCATCATCATCATCATCATCATCATCATCATCATCATCATCATCATCATCATCATCATCATCATCATCATCATCATCATCAGGTACTACCATTAGCAATTCTGCTCAGCTTTTGAAAACAAAAGATCATGGCTTCCTTTATGGAGCCAAACCATTTATATTTAATCTTTTTCTTCTCCTGCTGTCTTCCACTTTTCATAGTTTTATTTTCTCTTCCAACGAGGCTTACCTTCTCATGATATCCTAAAAGTACAATAGCCTTAGTGGAGTCATTTCAGCTGTGTCCAGGAGACACAAGAGATCTGTCAAGGTATCTTCCAATTATACCACATTTCAAATGAACCAATTCCATACATAGTAATTAGGAATATCACATTATGGACAATCTCAGCCTTGGCCTCCAGTGACACATCGAAGGAGCGTCTCTAGTCCTTCACTGCTGTCTGTCTAAGACCCATTCCTCTATTTTCTTCACTCCGTTCTCCATTTTGATTGATAGAACCAAGGTGTAAAAAAATCTTTAACAATTTTGATTTTATCATTGTCTACATTAAAGTCCCATAATCATTCTGCAGTTATTATTTTTATCCTTTTAATGTGTCTTATTTTCCACTTTTGTACCAGATTAGCATATAGGAAGTCAGACGATAAAATTAAATAGAAGTTGGATACATTTTCCATTTTCCTTGATGGACTTCCTACTTCACTCTAGCAGTTTCAATGGTGACACTCCTTTGCCAGATCTCATTGTTACATAAATAAAACATACGGAGTCAGGAGTAAGCACCATCAAGTTCAACATAGGTTAGTTTAAAGTAAAAAATGCATTTGACTGTGAACATGTTGATCTGATGTGTGGTTGGGGTGTGTGCATGCACACTATGTGCACTGCTGTGACTGGCATTGGAGCTTCAATATGGGTGAGCTGCACAGTCCTAGAATGCCACAACATACACCACCAAAAATAACAGTTATAATACAATAACATAGAGGCAAACTCACTACATTGGAGATAGGTACTGTGCATCACAAGGGTAATATAAGGTAAACTAAGGTGACTTAATAGTGGCACAGTTAGCTCTGAGACCAATATAATTATGGTAAATGGAGATATTACAGAAATACAGCAAAATTGAGTCCTATTACCCACCTGAAAATACATGAACTTCATGAGCTTTGTGACCTCTGGCTCCAAGACTTCCACTGTCTTCTCATAAATCTCAACTCGATTTGGCTGCTCATTACACTTTACCTGAAGTTCAAAAACAAGCATACTTTTTATTACTAGTCCTAATAGACCAAAGAAAATCCATGATTAACATAAGGCCATAAAGCCTGTTAATATTCAGAGAGGTTACTGTGCTACACTTTTAGAAGGAAAAAAGCAGTGTTGTGGAACTTATAAACTAAGACACTTTATTATGGACTAGAGCAGTGATTCTCAACCTGTGGGTCTCCAGATGTTCCTGGACTGCAACTCCCAGAAGCCTCCACTACTTGCTGTGCTGGAAGGGATTTCTGGGAGTTGCAGTCCAGGAACATCTGGGGACGCACAGGTTGAGAACCACTGGACTAGAGTATATTCCATCAGATGTAGGAACTTGGATCTGAGGTTGTACATCTATACAAGTAAAAGGGGGAAATAATCGTGGATACAACAATATAATTTTTTATACTTCTTTAGACAGCAATTTGTATCAAAAGGGTGGCCCATGAGCAGTAGGCAGTTTCAACTTTCCTCAGAGGAGATAAAGATTCATCATCATGATATATTGAACATCCTCATCCCTTTTGTTTTTCAGTTTTCTAGAACTTTTATTCTTTAAATTGAATCACTTCAATTTGTACAGTACTGTAAAATCTTTTAGTTAAATGTAAGATATTCATAACATTTTTTTCTTCACAGAAAGAAAAACACATTAAAAACACTCTTCTTCCAGATTATATACAGCGGTACCTTATATAAAGGAGTTAGTTCATTCCAAATGAAATTATGTTAAGCAAATTTTCCTTTATACA